>JAPYZL010052855.1:0-36371 GCA_030522825.1 Platygaster orseoliae | reverse complement strand
AAGGACTTTTTACCATTCGTTTGGTAAAAATTTCCAGTCGTACAGTTATATCTTTCAATCAAAAAAATAAGTTTTCAAAGCGAGCACTTCTCTCTCGCGTGAACCAAAAAAAAACCCACGCGTAGTATATATACCGCGCTCAACTTACACTACTGTCGACTCAGCCTGTCGTAATACTTCGGAAGTCGTATTGGGCGCCTTTTACCAGAAGCCTAAAGACATATATTATAGCACTCTAATGACATAGTTTTTCCCCCCTGATGCATATAATGTCACTTCTAATGGTAAAAAGGTTAGCTAAGCTCCTATATGGGTCGTGGTGAATATACGTTGACTGATTGTGGCATTTGACTACTATGAAAAAAATCGTTCCTCATAACTAGGGGGGGGAACGTTCCTGAGTGGAAGAATTATTATTTTTTTTTTTTTTGTCGAACTGTTTGGTATTTTTTTTTCAAACTGTTTGGTAGTTAATGCCAAATATACCCGTTACCCTCGTTACCTTCATTTAACCAAACTCTTGGCAATATTTACTAATGTTGGAAATTATCACCACTTCGCTAAAAGTTTGGTAAATGCTACCCGCCGTTTCGATAAAATTTACAAAAAATTTTTCTGCGTGTAGGCCGCGTCAGAATCAACGTCTTCCCTGACTAACTTAATGTTCGAATCCCATCATGATATATATACATCAATTTAAAGGTAAAAATATGGGCTTTCTTCTAGAAACAAAAGAACAAAAAATCAAAAATGTCCGAATGCGCTCAAAATTGAGAAATGTGTTTAAATTCATTTTTTTCGTTCGAAGTATTATTCAAAATAAATTATAATTATTTTTTTCCGAAAGAGCAGGAAAAATGGTAAAAAAACCTCTGATGCAAAAATTTGATAAACTCAACGTTACAGATGTTATAAAGCAACGAAAATAGTCGTGCCGAAAAAACGCTGAGTTTTGAGATCCCTGTATCTAGGCAACCCGTTCATATTTCTTCCACCCGTTTTGCACAAATAATATAGACCAATAGAGCACTCATTTCACAAAGTTTCGCCAACATCCGTGACAGTAATTTTTTCGAGCGGGTACACTTGACGTGTTTCGCCCCGTATTCCATATTTTGATAAAAATAAATACGGTATTTATTAAAAACATTCTCAATAATATATATACGAAGATTTATAAAACTCAATCAAAAAGATTTATATCAATTAACGAACTATCGCAATAAATTACAACATATTTTTTGAGACCATCAAATTGGCAGAAATATTTATCAATGATATTCTTCGAACTGTTCATGCTAAGAAACGAAGCGCGAGAACTTTGTACGGAATTCACTGGGTCGTCACATATTAAACGGAATGAAACTTTGCCATCTGAAACCTTCTGATTTACCTTCAATTTTTGTTTTTTATATTTTCAATCTTTTTTAACTAACGAATGATCAAACAACGAGAATAGGCCAGTAATTTCAGTTTTATTGAAGGACCAAATAAATCCTTTCATTTAGTGTTTTCTTAAGTAACATGAATATTTGATAAAGTGGTGTAATCAAAGCTTTGAAAAATGAATGTTATATTTTTATATAAAAATCTGGACAATTCTTAGAATGAAAAAACATCTAAGAAACTGTTTGATATTAGGTTTTTTATTTTCCGCTAAGATTTTTGCGTAAAGGAGGACATATTCGCGTAATCTCGTTGAACTTCAGAAACAATCATTTTTTTCAAGAGATTTTTAAAATTGATTTGATTAAACATAAACATAAAAAGCCTTTCAGAATATTTATTATGAAACTGTATAATTTCATATAAGAAAATTATTATGAATTATGAAAGTAATAATGTCATATAATTATATATATTTACTCATTTTTAAAATTTTATAATTTTCAAGGAATTCGGTTATTTTACATGAAATTCTGTTTTAATTTTTTTTTCGATTTATTGTATTATCAGATAAAAATACTCAAAACGAAAGTCATAACGAGTACATAATTTACGGTTTCTTTAAAGTGACCACAATAGTTCATGAACCCAACTAACTTTTATTTATAAATACAAGCATAATCATGAAAAAAAAATGAACAATGAGAAAAAAAACTGCATTTTCTTCTATATATCAATAAATAATCGATGATGAAAGATATAATTTTTTAAAGTTGATATAGTTGTAATTAGTGTTATAGAAAATTTCTTATGAATTATAAATACAAGGATTAATTGACTATTGCCGCGAATAATACATATGATCACACGACATTCAACGCTGAGCTATTGACTATTTCAATAGGAATTCTACAGGTCAAAGAGAAGATCATCATCAATTCAAAACTGAAAAAACTGGATCTTACTATTTTCGAATTCAAAACATAATCAACTTAAACTCTATTTTAGTTGGTAAATAAATATTCATATATGTAAAATACTATAATGAAAATACAAAAAAAATTTTTCAGATTTTCAATTTAATATGAAACATACATGACTTTTACTTTTAGTAAATTCATGTGGATTTTTTTTTATGAAATGTAAGTAAAATCGAATAACCATCAATTTCAGTTGTCATATTTATCTAATATCTGAATTACCCAGTGTTATTTTCTTTTTCCACTGTAAAATATTGTATTATAATTTTATAAAATTATTCGTAACAAATAAATTATTCATTTCAGTATAAGTTTCAATTCTTTAAAATCAGCGAGTTTTTCATCTCATACACAGCAACGCAAAAATGTCACATTGTGTTGGGCAACGTGTAACATGCCCGCACGGGTCACGTGACTCGGACAAAAAAAGACGAAAAAGTATTTCAGCGCTACAATTTCCTTTTTTTTGCCTTTTGTAACCTGCGCAGGCGTTTTACACATTGCCCAATACACCCTAAAATTTTTCCATCGCTCCGCATGAGGTAAACAACTCGCCTTGTTGATGGTTTCGATGTAAAAAACCAGATTTATATCTTGACGGAAAAGTTATGACATTTCACGGCGACACTAGTATTTTATTCTTGTTTCGAAAACATTGGTCCTACCGCAAAACGTCATACTTTAGCACCTAGATACACAAATAACTATTTTCTGGCTACATTCTACCAAAATTCATACGAAAATATGAGAATTGACAAGATATACCCAGAGATCAAAATATGTAGAAAAATACTTTAAATAGCCCCAGGAATCACTATCCTCGAAATGTTCTGTTACATTTCCACGAAAACATTTCACAAGTTACTACAAATTAAACTAATGTTACTTGTTCACAAGTTGAGAGCAAAATGAGTATAATCCTCCCCCCCCCCTCCCATTCCTCACAGTTACGACGTCCCTGTTCTCGGATGTTTCTTGATCGAATGTTCACTCGTAACACCGAGAAAGCGCACTCGAATAAGAAAGTCAACTCAATTAACTTGCTTTTCACAAAGTGCACGAGTTTTCGGCAAAAGTTTCAGGCTGCGCGGAAATGCGGAATAGATTTTCACTATCGTCCCCTATTTCTACATGGCGGCATAATTAAAATGTCACCCGCGAGAAGTAATGTTGATCGCGCATGAAAGTAAGAACCCGAAGTAACGAGGCGTGCTTTTGTTCGCCGCGAATTCAGCTGTGAGAAATTAAGCAATTAAGCCGCGAGCGACTTAAGTGCCGGGTCCCAGGAGTTTTCGAGCCAGGCTGTTTTGATTTAGACCAGCGCGACGTTGAAAAGCGTGCGAGGGGTCGTTGCAATAACGTCACCCTCGATTCGAAAAAACTCGGCGATTCAGCAACTGAAGCAACCAAAGAAGCTGAAGATTGCTGCACGAAAAAAGTTCACCCGGAAAAGTTGGCGGCTTCATAATTTTTCGCGGAATAATTAAGCCAGAACTCGTAAATCGCATGACATTTTTTTTAAGTGTCACTTACCGACTACTTTCAGTTCTCGGGTGTGCTCTCAAAGCGCATACGGTTTTTCGTACCACTCGAATAAGGTCAACAAAGAAAATGCTCTTTTCGTCAATATGTGCATATTTTTCGCCGTAATGTTATAAAGTACTTTTACTCTGCTTGTGATGTATGAACTCGTGAATTCGTACTGGAGAAATATCTAACGTTATTATTTTCGTGAAATAAGTGCTATTTCTGTATTTCTGTAAGGAATTTGGAAAATTTTTTAAAAAGTTACTTTTGTAAAAGAATCAAAATTATTTGTCTCTAAGATCGGTTTGTATAAATTTTGTTTTAGAAAAATATTAGTCGATTCATAGTGAAGCTTTGAAACAAGCAGTTTTCGTAATAAAAATTAATTCAAGTATGAATATGAGTTTATTTATCATTTGCATATTGTAGAAATTAAAGTTTGGAATTTTCTACGTACTAGAATAATTTAAGCTTTTAAAATTCTGTGGCTCTCGATTCTGGGATTCACAAGTATGTGATGTTGAATTAAATAGTTTTAAATTCCAGAATAATTGATTATTCTTGTATTTAATTTTCTATTCTCATTCGTACATATTTATAAAAACCGAGTTTCAAATATGATCTTTTAGAATTTGAAATCTGTTGTATAAATCTTACAATTCTAAAAAAAATATGTATCTTCGATTTCGCTACTTTGTGATTCTGATGTAGAAATAGGCATCATGGAATTCTGAGCTGTATAGTACAGAATTTGAGAATTTTTTATTAGAGTATTATTAATTACATATGATATTGTGTATTATTATATTTATGATTCGGGTAAATGTTCGTAAATTTATATTTTCAAATCGTAAAATTTATAATCCTGCATTCTGGAATAAAAATACTATAATTTGTACCTACTATTTTTCAAAAGATAAGGATATATATTTCACTTAATTCGTATAAGGTACTATTTTTATTCTGGAAATCGAAAATCTTGAATTCAGTATCATGTAATGAAATATTTTTAAGTGTGTGTTTGAAATTTCATTGTAAAAATTCCAGAATTCCATGTTGGAAAAAGAGAGATTTAAAATTCTCATTTGTTGAATTCTAGCTTTTTGAATTAAATTTTGATTTATTTCACAAATATGCGCCAACAAGTTTTAAAAGTGAAAAAAAATAGTAATTACATTTTCAGTACCTTCATAAAACTGGAATTAGAAACTCTCCAAATTAAAGTCTTATTCGATTTAAATATTGTATATTGATATTTGTTACTTTTTCTAAAAACAATTGTTCATACACTGAGAGAAAGTAACATTTATTGTTAAGATATTCATACTTGCTATTAGCAAAAGATAAATAGATAAATAAAAAAGATCAATAAATATATTTATCTTGTGCTAATGGCAAATATGTATATCTTAACAACAAATGTTTCTTTCTCTCAGTGTATGAACAATTGTTTTACATTTGAAGATAATACATTTATGTATTATCCTCAAATGAATGACATTTTTAATTGAATAGAATTTGGTAACTGAAGAAAATTATTTTATATTGAATGCATCAAATATTCAAGGCAATGTACATCTATTTCACCAACAGTAAATATAAATGTCTTAATAGTTAATATTTCTTCTCTCAGTGTAGGAATACTTATACAGAAATATTTTCCAACCATCAAATCAACCAAAAAAAAATTCTCTTGCATGAGGATTTCAGCAGTAATAAATAAAAGTTTTAAATTGAAATAAACAAGGACAATACTTACCATTTCAGCATACATGTTTTTGTAATGTAAAAATTTTTTCCATTTCCAATCTTAAGGGGGTAGTACATCTATAAAGACCTGTTTTTCAACAATCATTTTTTGACATTAAAAATTATTACACAAATGTGGATTTATTAACACATTGATTTACATATTTTAAAGAGTAAAAAAAAACTTTTGTAGATTTTTTTCACAACTTCCCGCGGAGATACGCCAGTCCGAAGAGGAAAGTGTTTTTTTCGGTAACGATTCCGGCCGATCTACTGGGCCGATTAATCTCAAACGTTGCAAAAATTTTTTTCAGATACACCTCTATTGCATGAACTAGAATCATAAATTTTCATTAACAACGAACAACATTTTTAAACAATTTAAGTCACAAAAAAATGTAAAAATCACAAAAAGTTGTGCCATTTATTATTTTGTTATTATTTTATCATTATTCTAGTTCATACCTTTCCTAAACACATGTTCTATAAGAATATTTTTGGATTTAGTGTTTTAGATAAGCCATAATCGAGTTATCGTGGGTACCGAAAAAAAACACTTTTCTTTTCGAACTGGCGTATCTCAGCGGGAAGTTATGAAAAAAATTTACAAAAATTTTTTTTTACTCTTTAGAATATGTAAAACAATGTGTTAATAAATCCACATTTTTGTAATAGATTTTAATGTCAAAAAATGACTGTTGAAAAACAGGTCTTTATAGGCGTACTACCCCCTTAAACTCAATCCAAATCAATTGAAATGAAAAAATTACTGCAAAATTTACGTCCAACGTGTAATAACACAACAAATCAGCTAAACTTTCAAATAGAAAAAACCTATACAGAACATATCTACTTATATTTTTTCGTACGTTTCACATAATAATTCATAATTTTATCAGGAACGGATATAAACTTCTCAATCTCCACAAAGTTTCATTACATGATAATACAAAGTTTAGACCTGAAGTTTATTATATTTTAGAAAATTCTACTATCTAAGCTTTACAGGCACTTAGATACGCAATATTTATTCCAAAATATCGTCAGCTTTTTCAGTTTCAATTATTTTTAAGCAAAATTAAACCAAATTCATTGCATGAAATAAAACACTTTTCTACAGACTCTGCACTGAAAAATCTATTTTACTGGCTTATGTAAATTTTTATAGCAGAATTTGAAATTTGTTTATTTTTTACCTTTTGCAGCACAAATAACTAAATTTGTTGTTTTTTGTTTCAAGCTTTTAGCCTTTTATTGGGAACTTATCAGGAAATAATATCGTTGTGGCGCAGTTGTTTTCTTCCTATCTAAATTGAACGATAGCAGTTTATTCAAAACTTTTATTACTAACGATAGTCAAATCACATCAATCCTTTTCATTTTTACCGTACCTCTTATATTGACGAAAATAGTTTGACCAATAAAAGTCCGAAAGCTTACAACAAGAAACAAAAAACTACTAATTAATTTTTCAACCCTAGACAATCGAGAAGTCATGAAAATTCTGAATATTGGAAAAAAAGCGTTATTCAGTAATGAAACAAATTTCTGTTTGCAAAGTCTAACAAAATTAGTTTTTCTAAAATAAAAATTTTTTTAGGAGAGCCAAATAATTAGTTGGTCAAATAACGACCAAACATTTGTTTGAGCCAACCAACTCCGTTTTTCAGTGTGGGAAAGGAGTTACACATTCCCATATAATCCGTGTATCTATCCTCGACTAGATGAAACACATGTGCTTTTTGGACCATAAGAATCGCATAAAAATCGCGTCAGCGAGCGCGAACGAGGACGAGGTATGATTCCACGTGATTGAATATTCGCGTAATGGTTAGCCACTGTTACTGAATGCCCCGCGTTCTTCAGACGTCCGTAGCGTGACAGCACGACATAGACGCGGCAGCGTGCCATGTGAACCGCAATTTACAACTGACTATGACTTATTCCTTTGAGTTTTATATTCGCGATAATGCATGCACCGCAAGGCGGGAACGTCTTTTGAACGCAAAGATTGCAACATTCGTCATGATAATGCGAGCCACATTCGGATCACGGAAAAAAGCTCGGAAGAAAATCGAACTCTCCGAGCGTACGACTCGGCAACTCTCCGAGTCGATAATTTAAATTCGCAAAATTTCCGTTTCCATGAACACATCGTGTCGTGTTGTAGAAGACAGTCATGCACTTGTCATATTACCAAATAATGAATTCGGATGATGTTAAGGAACGAGGGAAAAAACGACTGTCTTGAGATTTCTCATTGTTAGAGAATATATTGAATTTATCGTTGATGGAAAAAAAAGTTGTAAGAAAATGATAACTATTTAATGCCAAAAAAAATGAGTCATATGATGTGCTAATTTACTCATTTTTGGATCATTGCGAGTACTTGTAGTAAGTAGTGTTCGAAAGAGCTCAAAAAATGCACTTTTTTCATTACACTGTTTGCCAGTTGTACTTCATTATTTAAAATTGACAAAAATCGTCCACTTGTCAACCAGTCGATTCAATTAGTTGAAACAATTAACTTCTCTGGATGAATAAGTAAAAACAATTTCTTCATTGTTTCAAACAGTAAAAATTCGACTCTACCAGATTTTGAGATTGAGTAATGATGAATAAACGATACTACAAGCAAAGGGTAGTGATCAATAAACCGTACATAATGAATGACAATTCTTCAAAGGTGAAAAACGCAGGGATTGATAATCGCCGTATTTCGAATCGACGGTGCTCCCTCGAATCGTCTCGAGCGGATTATTGGTGAACTCGACGAGTAGTTAGGGATGAACGTCTTCGAAAGGCGATTCGTGAAGTCGCAAAGTACGTGTGTCATAACCCCCCTAAGCCCCTGTTGATTCCGATGGAGTTCGCGATCGCGACTTTCAAAGAAATCGCGGGGATTAAGCTTACTTCCACTCGAATTTTTCCTGATAAAAGGAAAAACGGATCTGCGTAATATCCAGCGCGGTGAGCGATAAATCATTATCGACATCGTTGGGCTCGATCGAAAAAACTTGCGATTAATCGCAAGTGACGCGAGTTTACACTGATGGACTTGTGTAATTCGAATTAAGTGTTTATAACGTTTTTAAACTAAATTCAAATTCGATGCTCATTACATAGATGAACAAAAATAAGTTCTGCAAGTAGTTTTATGTAATGATATGATTTTTTCACACGTCAGTTGAAATTAAAACATATTTTTTTATTTCCATGAAAATCTCTTAGAATTGGAATTATCATGGAAATTATGATAATTCAGGCAGAGGTTATTTTTTTGCAGGCAATTATAGAAAAGATATTCTATCAACATAATATTGTGCAGAAAAAAAAGTAACTTTGGACTGTGCATATATCTACTGTGCGATTTGAGTTCGATCATCCTAATTTCGTTCAATGGACGATTGTACAATATTTTTTAAATTTACAGCATAATCTACAACAACTTGGAGTTTGTGTTTTTGCAAAAAAAAAGGACACAATTGTAAACCTATATTGGAAGAAATTTTTCTTTCAAGTTGATAATAGTTGATAGTAAATAATTGAAAACTATGGAAAGCCGTAGAAATTTATTGAAAATAATGAGAAATCATATTTTAGCATTAGAAACGAATGGGAACAAAATGAAAATTATAAAAAGTCATGCTTGAACATCAGGAATTATGAAGAATTTTAGAAAATTATATAAATTTGTAGACAATCATGGTAAATAATACGGAAACATTGAAAATAATAAAATATTATGTACCATCACGGGTTACTGTTGTAAATTTATCAAACGAGTGAAATATTCTCAAAAATGATAATGGTGAAAAATAATAATAAAATTAATAAAAAACTATGACAAATTGTCGTAAGATATACAGGGTG
Source organism: Platygaster orseoliae (assembly GCA_030522825.1). Taxonomy (NCBI): domain Eukaryota; kingdom Metazoa; phylum Arthropoda; class Insecta; order Hymenoptera; family Platygastridae; genus Platygaster; species Platygaster orseoliae. Next base: position 26,856 of record JAPYZL010052855.1, on the reverse strand, counting down.
TACCAAAATCCCCGTACCAAAAAGGAATCTAATATTTTTTTTGGAATTTCAAGTCGAAAAGTCCTTTGCCACTTTTTACAAAACTCAGAATCAAAAAAGTTATTCAAGTTTGAAAATTAAACAATAAATACGCTTTTTCGACAAGTGGGGATAAAAACAACGAACCAAACTCTAACCAAATTTTCTTCATATTTTTCTGATTCAAAAAGTCCATTGCCACTTTTCAAAAAACTCAAAACGAAAAAAGATATTCGAGTTTGAAATCTGAGAAAGCTGATTGGTTGAAACTTCCAACTCGAATATCATTTTTGATTTTGAGTTTTGTGAAAAGTGGCAAAGGACTTTTAGACTCAGAAAAATATGAAGAATATTGAAGTAAATTTTGGTACGTGGTGTTTATCCCCACTCCTCGTAAGAGCGCGTTTATTGTTTGAATTTCAAACTTGAATAACTTTTTCGATTTTGAGTTTTGTAAAAAGTGGCAAAGGACTTCTTTTTGGTACGGGGATTTCGGTACACCCTGTATAATACTATAGGAAATCATCGAGAAAGTAAGAGATCATGAAAAAAACTTCCGACAATAATATGAAATCAATAGAAATACACTTTAATGCTTAATTTCAATATTTATGTATTTTTATTAGTTTTTCATGTGATAGAAAAAATTTGTCAAAGACTACATATAAATCATGAAAAATCATGATGAACTATTAAAAATAGTCATTACACGGAGCAATTCGTTTAAAATATTGAAAGATTATGTGTAACTATAAGAAACAATAGGAAATCATGATAAATCATGAAAAATCATGTTTGATCACCGGTAAAAATCAATCATCATGGAATATTATAAGAAATCTTTGAACGTCAAATAAAATAAAAATAAATTCATTATACTATTAAAAATATAGAAAACTTTCAAAAACTTTAATGTACCATAGCAAATTATGGAAAAAATTTCGAAACACGATAAAAGATAGAAAACTTTGAATAATCATGGTCGATAGTGAAACATTATACAAAATCAAAGAAAATCATTGTTAACCATACGCAGCTCGTCAAAACCATAAACTATCTTAGAAAAGTTGATTTAATTTTGAAATATGATAAAAAAACAACAGTAATTCAGTAATTTTACGAGAATCAATATGTAAACCACCATCAATCATAAAACACTACAGCAAATTATTAAAAATGTAAAATAATGATTATAGATAGAAAACTATAGAAAATTATGGTTAATAGTAGGACATCATAAAAATTGATAAAATTTTTAATAAGTTAAAAAATTCACAGAAATTCAGTGAATTATTGAAAATAAATTCAAACCGCCAACAATCATAAAATATACCATAGCGAATCATTGAAAAAGATCGAAACTAATGATAACAGTTAGAAAACTATATAAGATCATTAAAACTCCCAGTAAATCACGAAAAATCACCAGGATCGATAAGTACCTCTAGAATATCATTGTGAATCGTGCTTTATTTGCAACGATACAAAGAACTCATTCCTGCAAACGGTCCAATGTCACGCAGTTCACCGTAAGCTCGGCATTACCGTACATCAACGATTTACGTCGGCCTCTGAAATTCCAATTCACAATAATTTGATGCAGTTTGTTCCTTACGGAGGAAAACCTCCCTAATGACACTTGCGGTATCGCCCCACATCCGCCTTTCGCTGAAAGCAAGTATTGATCCGGAAACCGCGCAAACTTTGACACTGTAAACCGGTTTAGCGAAAAATGGCTTAACTTTGAGTAGCCCAAACCATAATGTTCGCCGGCCGTGTATAGCGGCTGATTGTGATTTACCGCGAAGCTGGAGCAAGTGTTTGATCCCGTAATTGAGGCACTGCCCAAGTATACGTTGGCCAATACTTGGGCTAAACTCTAACGACGCTAACTTTTCATTTCTCGACCACTCAACAATCGCTTCCTCCATTACGCTCCTGTACGGCGTTACATTTATTATCGGGCCGAACCCCGGCTCTTATATTGGATGTTTCCACTTATTTTTATCTTCTCGGGAAATCATCCGAGAGGCGTTCATTCAAGACGAAGCGAAAAGACGGAGGAAGATTCGGGAAATTTTGCTCTCGAGATGAGCCGAGGGAAGATGCCTGGAATTTTTCACCTCGATGTTTGATCATAGGTGATTTCAGAATGAAATTGACTCGACTGGATTTCTCCATGATTAACAGCTCTGGGGTTGGCCAGAAAATATTTTCAACTTCATTGATGATGAAACAATATGTTTTGCGGGAAGCAATAGTTTTTAAGCAAAAAAAAAACAACTGAAACTCGTATGAAGACTTTCTTTCATCGTTATTTCTCTTTCTCGTTTTCTTTCTGGAGCGAACGGACATAATTGGCGGAAACACAGTCACGGAAAATGAAAAATTGTCACGTCCTTTTTGACTCTAGGCAGGGTGAAACTTTTTACAGCTTTTTCAGCTTCATAGAACTGACACGCCCCAGCGAACAAAGCGTGAATTCCGTGGCAAATAGTACCGTGTGCTTGCACGCGTAAAAGTCATTGTAGGAAAATATTCGATTTCCTTTTCTATCCTTTTCTGCTACATTGATAGCGGGATTCGGTATTGATTTGTAATTTAGAGGATTGATAACCGTAGCAGATGGGTGCCCTATTGATTCCATGCAGTAGTGGTTGAAAGTGCCAAAGTTTGACGTTGATTTTTCGTATTGCTTCCAGTGCTTATTTATTAAATAATTCTTCGGGTTCATCTTTGTCCTCAAAGCGATGAAATGGAAAAACAGGCAGTTCGTTAATCTTACAAGTCGTGACCAAAAGCTTTTTAATACAATGAAAAGGCACGATGTTTGGAATCCAAATTTTTTCACACCTGTCAATAAAATCAATGCTCTGAAATTGAATTTTTATTGTTGGAGTACTCGAAAATTTTGACGCTTTCGACGTTTCCCAGTAATTCGATTCGATTTCGTTTTACATGATTTACAACTCGACAATTCCATGCGTCAGATTATCTGTTCATAGAGAGCAATACAGAAAAACTGATGTTTCCCAGCAGCTTTCCTGTATCTTTTAATTGATGTTTTTACTGTCAGAAGTTTGATTAATGAAAAGCCTAATGAATGATGTTTGGTATCAAAGGCATTTAGTCAGCAAATTACGGTATACGTAGATTTTGAAGTTACTTTGTCGTAATTTATGAAAATTTCAAGCAATCATTGAATTTCCTACAGATGAAAAATTGAGATACTAGAATCACTTGAACAGGAATAATTTTGCAGAATCCTAAGAAACTACATTTTTCGTAATTTGTTTTTTTGAGATAATATCATTTGCGTACAAATAACTAACAACTACATAGAATCAAGTCTTTTTATTTATTCTTCATTTTTATTTATTTATTATTATGTTAATATAGGAAAAACTGATTTATATTACACTTATGCAAATCTGGTACAAATAACTCTATTGATACAATAGAAACATCATGGTTAATAATAAATACTACGAGTATATATTAAAATATAAATTCCATGAAAAATTGACAATTCAAAATTCAGTCACTGAGAAATTCTACATTATTTCTCTCAGAAGTTTTTATGTCTATAACCATTTTACATGATTTCAAAATGTTTCTCTCAATTTTTTATACTTTCCAAAGGTTTGAAATTATTTTATAATTTTTTTTATTACGATACCATTTCTGATTTCAATATCAGATAGTCAACTTTTTTTTATTAAGTGTACTATTTAAACCTCAACTCTTAACTCTCACTACTTTCTTTATACATTATATATCTGATTTGATTTAAATATCAAAGTAACTCATAATAAAAAGAAAATCCAAAGTTCTCAATCACTACTTTGTTTAAAATGTAAAATTCACATAATTATTCCGGCCAAACCACCTCTGCTCGAAGTACTGAAGACGCGATTCTTCTCTTCAGCACCACTTGCAATAATAACATCTTCAATAGGAAAAAACTTTCAAAGACTCACTCCTCCGTACCCAGTACTCGAATGTCCCCAATCAAGATATTAATTGGACTTGACCGCTCGAGACACGAAAACATTTTTTTTCGTCCCGTAATTCCAGAAATTAGACTTTTTTACGTCAGGGCACGTTGCAGCTCGCGCAAACGTGAAATTTTCTCATTATTAGAAGCAGTCGTAATTTACTACAAGTGGATGTTTACTTTCGGATTCGGCGCGGGGATTTTTTTCGGGTGGGTCTACGTCATTAACATCACGTAGGCTATTACATAACGAAATTGCTGACGAACTTTCTTTCCGAGCTCTCCAGATATCGTCCCTGCGAAGGTCACTGTTTCAACGGCGTTGCATGCATAGTTAAAGGGCGAAGACCGAGCAAAGTACACGTTGCGCCTGGAAATCAACGACCTAACTCAGGGAAGAGGCTGTCGGCAATTTTCTGCTATTTACTGGATATGCATACGGGCAATGAATGCTGGCGTACTTGCCTGCCTCGACGGAGAAGAGTAATAAAGTACTCGGGCACTTCAAAAGAGTCATTTTTCCATCTACCTGTTTACACTTTATTATTTCGCCGTGAATCCAGGGAAAACGACGTGACTTTGCGCCGAATGAAATAAGATCTGGCATGAAAACAAGAGAAACGTATCGCGGCCTGTTTGTAACGAAGGGTCGCTTAATGCAACGGCCCGCCTTTTTTATGAAACACTGGGTGATAGTGAAAACCTTCAAGTTTATCTGAGCAGCCAACGCGCTGGTGCTTATGTATGAGTGCTGCAAATTGTTTTCCATCATTAAAGGCTATCTTTTTCTTTGAATGATGAAATTATCGCGGTCGAAAAGCGTTTTCCTTGCTTTTGATGTAAAGGAATGACAGTATATTCACATTTCTTAAGGTTTTTCCCTGGTTGATCTTTTGGTTCGCATTTTCCTTATATAACTTTTTCCTACTAGGAATTTTTGAATACCATTTTTTAATAGGAAACATTCCCTATTTCACTTTATTTTTTTTAATAAAGTAAATTGAATTTCTTCAGCAAGTAAGTCACTTAACAACACCCGAAAAACATGGAGATTTTCAATAATTCTTTTTAATCCAGCCCCCCCCCCCTAAATTATTCATTTTTGAAACGTCTAATTGGTTCAACTTGTGTTGAATTGAGAGATCAGGCTTTTCATACACTAAATTTAGAGTTAAGAGTAGTCAATTGCGATGAAGTGTGACATGTAAAAAATTATGTTGTGACTTACAAGTTAACAATCGTTTTTAAACTCACAGGAAAAGCAATAATCTTTTAAAAAATGGTTTGTGACTTTGAGTTCCTTAGAAAATCAGAATATATATGTGACCTGGGATGACAAAAGGGGCCTATGGACTTTTTCCTTAAAAACCACTTTCTCATGTCTTTCAGGCAGGTAATTTTATCATTTTGGTCTTTAGAACTCAATTCTCATTTCAGGTCACATTCCAAATCCTTTTTATTTAACAAAATCGTGCATAATCTGCGAGAATTCTAAACAAAATTTTTCTTTTGGCTTTGTATTCATTACAGCATAGAAAGTTTTGTTTTTTCAATAGTTGCTTAAAGGCTGTGGATTTGAGGATTACTTATTTCAATTGATAAAATTGGGAAAACGTTTAGCGTAATCAGATGCATATTTTCTTCTGTTATATAAGAAAAATTGTAATTTCCAGAAATTTATATCACTTTTTGTAATTATAAAGTGTTATCAGTCATTCCAGATATTGTAACTGAACTTCAGTGTAAGTTTTCGTATATTAGTATAATGTCAAAGTTTAAGATAATTAAATTATTATTTTTTACATGTTTTTTTTAGACTTTGTAGGAAATATGAAGAATGCAAATGTTAGCTTCGAAAACAAAGTTGGCAAAGTCCAAATGCATTCAAATGTCTCAATTTACAAAGGTTTGTTGAACAATAGAAAAAAATGAATTTAGGCTGTTATCACTGGATATGTACCTTAATGAGGTTAAATTCTTTTAGTTATAAGAAAGAATTTTTGCATTTTTTGGCCATAAAAATTAAATGATTAGTAAATTAAGAGCTGTTTCATTCTTACTCACGCAAAAAAAATTTATTTGTTATTTGGTTTTTGATAATAGTTTTTAATTCCGCATTAAGCAACTAAAATAATTTTTTCATTTATTGCTTTCAATGAATTCATTAGGTGACTTTTATTTACAAAGTCTAATTTTTACATACAAGTCGAAGCTATTCAGTCTTTTGTATTAATACTATTATTCTCCTATGTTCTTTTTAAATCATATTTATTAATTTTTCTTAAAAGAATAGTGTGTTTTTGAAATTTCTATAGTGTTTTTTCCGTTTCTCAGCGTGGAAAGTACGCTCAGATTACATTCTATTATATGCACTTTATTGAAGTTTTTTCAATGCAGAGACACAACCTTGAAGATGTTTTATAGTTCGACATGCTTTTTTAATTATGCAAAATTAATTCTGAAAAATATAAATCCAGTGATGACACTGGTCCATGTTTTTTCCCTATATATTGTTGAAATAATTAGAAACGTTTTCAAGGATGTAAAAAGTGGAAATCCACAGCCCCTCAATTTTTTCATTTTCGTAAAATTCTAAAAAAATTTTAAATAATTCTGTACTTAGATGCATTATCAAAGGTATTTGCACGTTTTCATATTTTTCTGTAGGTATTCATAATTATAATCTCACTCCAGGTAGATTATTATCTCTAATTTATGCAGTTTTCGGTAAACTTTTCTGGCGTTTGTGTTGCTCCGTATATTAACTAACTCAACTGTACATTTTCTAAATTCTTCGTTGTTTTTTGTAAATATTTGTGCTTCATCCATATGTTTGTAAAATTTTCAAAGATCAAAGTAGTATTTTGTAATTTTTTTTTTTACTTTTTTTTACTAGTTTTTTTAATAACCCGTATTTCTGAGATACAAAGTCTTATTTTAAATGACATAGCATTTCCATCATTTTTTTCATTTTATCTATTCATTCGTATTTACTCTTTACATCTGAATTATTGAGAATATACTTGTTTTTAATCAAATGGAAATGATTACAAAAGTAAAAATCCGTTCACTGAGAATAGATTTCATCCTACTATTTAAATTATCGGATAGATATTTAACTGCATTAGTAAAATTCAAATGAGCTGTAAGAAACAGTGATATAACACTGTTCAAATTAGTAAATATTTATTAGATTGAATCACTAATAAAGAAAATTTTTCTTTAAATCTATCACTTTCTAGAAAAAGTTAATAAGTTATTTGTGATTTCACTGGAAAATGACAAATTTTTCAGTAAACTATATCACAGATTGAATTTGTTCCAAGAATGACAGATTGGCAGTTAAAGAGTGGGGTAAGGTGGAGTAAAAGAACCAATTTTGCTTTTGAGGTGTTCTAGATGATGGGTTTTTAGGAATATTCGTAAATACCAACCTAATCTTGAAAGTTTTATCTCTTAACTACAATATGTGATAGTATATTGTTATGTAACTTCATTTCTCGGTAAGATACAATTTTTCAAAGAAAAGTTGTCTTTTGGCTTTTTTGCCGCATTTTGTGGGTAAAAGAACCATTTTTCTTGCAACTAAATACAGTTTACAAAATTGTCAAAAGTTGATTGTTTAATGAATTTTATTGTTTAAAAACTACAAATCTCTAAGTAAAAGGTGAAATGGACAATATTTGCTACAATTGTAGTCGCTTTCCTCATCACTTTTCTCGATGTACACTTTTTTTGGGCGACCTCGTTTGGAGTGACTGAGTAGGTTGTTTTTTGGCTCTGTCTTTTTTTTTGGGCTGCATTTTGATAAAAAAAGATTATCGTTAAGTTTTCTCCATTTTCACAAGTGATTCTTTTCCTCACAAACTGCTTGGTACTTTTCCCCCACGTCGTTTTTTTCAATAATAGTCTAAAAACTTTTTCAAGACAAAAAATATATTGGGGAACACTTTATATATTTTTGTTCATCACGAATCCCGCGTTATGGAAAACACTCACCTTCATTTCCCAACGTCAAATTTCAGTGTTTTTTACAGTTTAGAAATCTCGTCAAATGTCGCACGCACTTCTGACAAAAACTTAATATCACTGTAAAAAAGGTTAGGGCACCTATGCGACACAAAAAAAAAAGATGCGTCTTACTGATGGACATGTACCTTATTTAATAGATGGGTAACATTTTAATTTATTAAAAAATGAGATTCAAATGGTTCTTTTACCCACTGGTTTTTTTACCCCACCTTGCCCTACCTATTCAACTAAGTGCACGATAAAAAAAGTCTATAGAAATTGGTTGATTTTAAAATTCACTATTTGAATCAGTGGTCATGTCACTGATTCAATTTTATATGACTAGGCACTGAAAAATCAGTACTTTTGTGGTGCACTGAAAAAATCATAGAAATTGTCACTGATTCAAATTTAGAGAATAAATCATCATATTCTATGTCTTGTTATCAACTGTAAGAAAACAAAAATTCGAAAGTCACGAAAAAAAAATATATATATTTTTCTATTATCCTTTCTCAAAATTTTGTTGTTGTTGTTATTATTTATATTTTTTTCTGTGATACATCGTATTTTTCAAAGAACAAAAAACCAAGGATAGAAAACCATTCGCGATGTGAAAGGTAAAAAAAGTGATTCTGGATGTTATGGGATGCGAGAAAAAACGCTGCGATTTATATAAAAGGATTTGAAGAGGTTGGTTACAGATACGGTGAAACAAATCTGGAAGAAAAGATAATCCGCAAATTGAAAATATTATGTTCCAAAGGGCAAAACCAAGCAATCGCAAACGAGCGCATTGTCGGTTGCACTAGGAAGCAACCACCGCGCGAGTTTAGGTACGGAGCGAGGTTTCGCCACAAGCCGCGTAAGCTATGTTTTACTAAGAAATCATCGAATATGGCAGTTCGCAGCCAGCGAAATGCTAACAGAACGATCGCATGTACGATTGTACGTGGAAAGAAGGCCGAAGCGGTGTTATGTGGTGGAAGATTAAAGGATTTCCGAAATAGAGATCTAGCAACCAGGGGCAAGAAACAGTATACCAAAGGGGTGGAGCCTCCTTTTAGGAGATTGAGACACTCCGTGCTGTGAAACGAGAATGTTGTGTATGAATTGAATTGCAAAATCCATCGTATTTCGTGAAAGTAACTTTCAAAACTTATTTAGAAAATTTTTAAGAAAGTAGAAAATGCTTTTTAACGAATTTAAGACAATGAATTTAAGAGCAATGCTCATGTTTAGATGAATGTTTTTGAACAAAATTTTCCTTTTTTCAGGAATTCAAGATAATCTTTTACTTGAATCGGAAGTAAATATTTTTTAGAGCAATTTAACTGATTAATTTTGTAATGAATGGTTACACAAATTTTATAAAATCGAATTTTCCAGAGAAAATAAAAAGAAAGTGAAAAATTCGTTGCGGTATACTTATAATTTATGTAATTAATGTATTATATACACTTTATTTATTTATTCGTTTGGGTTGTGTTAAGTTCTTTTCATCGAACAATGTTAAACAAAAATTTTTTAAACTGTGGAGAATTAAGAAAAAATCGTACGAATCCTTTTTTAAACAAATAGGAATGTATCAAGTTTTCAACTTTCATTGTGCAAAAAAAAGAAAACGTAAAAAATTCTTGTAATGATTTAAATAAAAACTATCCTACAGTTTAAAAAAATTTTACAAAATTTTTGGACAGTCGTGAATATTAGTTTTTAAATTGATACTTTCAGAAAAATGTCCTATCATTTCTGGAAATTTCAGAAAACTTTTTCTACGAATTCATGGGATAAATCGCTAAAAGCAATTTCTCGAACTCTTATTTGAGCGAATGTTGAAACAGAGTTCCTTAATTGAATTTGGAAAAGCAAAGAAAAGAAAGCACAAAGAAAACAATTATAGAAGAAGATCCTGTTGTAAGTTTTTATAAAAAGCAAGGAAAATCTGAAATAATTTTTAAAGTACGAATAAGCAGTTCTCCCTGTAAATTCGAAAATTCTAGTCATAACTATATTCGATAACGACGAATCTCTAACTCTTGGATTTTGAAAAAATTTTATGATTGAAATCAAAGAAATTAAATTAAAGAGAAATTTAATGAATTATTTGTTATACCAAGGGTGATGCACAGAATTCTGGATCAAATTTTTACAGACGAACAAAAAATTATAAATTTTCATTGACAATTTACTTTTCATTACTTGGCTCCATTTTGGTCAGTTATCGCATTATACACATTTCACATTTTATTCCTTCCATTATTAAAATTTTTTTACACCCTTACAATGTGTCTCAGATCAAACAATCAGCCTGTCATTTTTCTCATTAACACAAATAACAAAATAACATTTAATTCACATTAAGTAAACCAATGCTGGCAAGAGCGCAATCCGTGATTACTTCTACTGTTTGAGTTCTAATAAAGACTAACTCAAACTTTACTAAATCCAATTTCCTTCGTAATCAAGAGGAAACCTAGAATCTTCAGGTTTGCTTAACGGCCGACCATTTCCATTTTTCAAACTCAATACATCTCTCCAAATTATCACCCAACTCAAAACAAAAAGTAATTGAAATCTTATCGATATCTTCCTAAACATTCACAAGTTCTAATAAAATGTAATGGAAAAAAATCTTCTGCATTGATTAAAAGCTTTTGATTGACGATGAAAAAACTCGGTTTGTTTATTTCGATGAAAAAATTCACGAAGGAAAAGGTCGAAAGCGAATAGAAAAAGTTAATCAAATAGAATACTCGCAGGCTTTTAATTTCCTCTTTCATCATAACGCGAAAGAAAATCTCAGCGAGCCCTTCATGTTTGCCATACAGCGCTGCTTTTTGATATATTTGGTAGCTCGAGTTGTGAAATGGAAAAAAAGAAGCGAGGGCACATATCTTGGAACGCCTGGCAAAGGCACAAGACACGTTCGAACTCGTTCTAATTCCGTGCTTCTTTTCGACGCCGATTCGATAAAGGTTTATCTTGCACCCTGTTTATATACCTTTCAGGCGGTTCGTTATTTCCAATTAAAAAAGCTATCAAAGGGGCGGGCCACGTGGAATTTCAAATCAGTGGACAGAGACCGCATTTGGCTTACGTAAAAGTTTATATAGCGAGCGATCACTGACCCGTAGAAATACGGTTTTCAATGGTTTTTATCTGAAAACGATACAGATGGACTTCAATGAGTTAATTTCTTCTCAAGTATTCAAAGTACACAGAGGTAAAGGAAGGACTTATTTGAATATGTCCGTCCTGAATTTATTCAAAAGTTAGATGTTACGTGGAACTACGTTGACGAATTCGATGTTGCATTCACATAAATTTTTTTTGTAACGTCACTTTTCTTCACATATATATTTAGGTCTTTAATCGTAGGATGAAAAGCAGCATTTTCACCCGGAATCAACTCTTACAATTGTATGATGCCCGTTGAAAATGTTAAATATTTATATTTGTACTTTCCCATAAAAATGCAAAAGACCAGAAATGAAAACAGTGCGCTTGTTCTGCAGCTTCGATTCGCTTGGCCGAATTTCAAATTTCGCTATTAAAAATCAGTGTTAGGAAGTGGAACGAACGAAAACTTTTACTTTTCCGTCTCTCCGTGCGCCGACTTTATCTTCATTTCGTGGCATGAATTTTCTCAGGAAATTATTTTTCGCCCCGCATACGCTAGAAACTACTTTTTTTATGTGACTGCATTTGCATAGAATTGAATTTCTGTATTTTTTCATCAGGGTTGAAATGTTTTCCAAATAACAACATTTTAGGTGAATGACTCCAATCACAATTATTATTTCCATAAAACATGAGGACATGAATTCAATTCAATATAAATTTATAAAGTATCGAAAAATATTTCTAGAAGTCAGACATGTAAGTCTAAAATAATGACTAACATGCTAGATTGTTCATTACAGCAGTTCAACCATCAATATTCCAAAAGTTTTTACAGCACAGAATCAGAAGTATTTCAAATCACCGAACAACCTTGTATTAGAGATACAAAGAAAACGCGAAACGTGTTTCCCAACACAGAGAACAAGAATGCAACGCAAACAAGCAGCCGAGTCATGTCAAAACCTGAGATATCAAAGACCATAGAAAAAATGGACCTCGGTACGTACGAATCAAAGCCCGTTAATGCGGTTAAGAAAACGACGCGAAGAACCGAGTAAAGATCATTGAGCGATCCGCGAGGAAGTAATTTTTGCTGGAACGGCAGAAAAAAGGGCTGGTTGCTACGGAGTAGGCGGTCGAGCGAGGAAGTTTCTTCGCCAAACCCTGCCTGTAACACTTCTGAGCTGTGCACTTTGTACGCCCAAGTGGTTATGCAGCAGTAATTCAAGCGAGTGAACATTGCCAATTGCTTGTCTTGTGCGTAGAACACTCGAACTACACAGCAGCGCCCGAGAGTGTTTGGCCAAGAAGTGCGCGTCCGTGTAATCCCATGAGGTTTATTGAAGTGCACAAATAGTCATCGATGATTGGTACCATTTGCTCCGAGTGCAGATGATCAGGTCAATCGTCTTCCAGAAATGATTCCATGAGCTTAACCTCGAAAAAGGGCATTTCGACACCTCCTTACAACTGAGAAATCATTTTCTAAGTATAAAGAAAATTAAAAATAGAATAATTGGAAAAGAAGAAAAACGAGGGTTGATAAATTCTCATTTTCCTATCAAAAGGATGTAATGGAATTTTAGCGCTGAAAAAAGTTTTATTTATCTATCGTGCTCGCTAGTAACGTACTCTAATGAAGCTGTAAAACAGATCAAGGTTAACGCAGATAAGTATGGAAAAAAAGTTAATTAATTTCACGTAGTAACCTTCGCGTGAAACTCGTGAATTAATCGAAGCACACCAATTAACGCGAAAAGAGCGCGTTTTGGCCTTTATCTGTATAACGAGTTGAAAATTAAAGCTCGTTATTCGTGCATGCGTTTTTTTCTCTTTTCCCGGAAATGCGAATTCACGAGTTTACTCACCTTTGTACAGTTCAGAATGTGTAATGCATGCTCGCAGTCATTTTTAAACGAGTCAAAGCATTTTTATAATTACACTCTCACTTGTTTTATTTCATGAGTTAAGTTTTGTCGTTGAAAATTTGTGTCGTGATATATTTCACGTTGATGAGTTTTGCGTTTGTCATTTTTCCAAAATTTTTTCGGATACTAAAAAAAGTACCAAAAAACAAAATTTAACAAAACAAAAAACAAAACGAAAAAAACAAAAAGCAAAAAAAAATCTTCAACCTACATACACGAAACGATAACTAGGCAAACTATTCGTAAACAGAAACGCAAGACTGCAAATCCGGGGAAAAAGTTTCGGATGACTTTTGACAGAGACTATTTTAAAAGCGTCCATCAGAACGCTGATAGTTGTTTCGAGTAGTAAGAGCCCCGGAGGAGATATCGACGAACCCTTGCGGCGCCGAGTTTCTGGGAATTCGACAAATTTTTCCTCTACTGCTGGCAGGGTATTCTGGTAACCGAAGACGCCAGTAAATCACGGTTCACATACTTTCCAAGTCGAGCTCACGCGGGGTGAAGTAACCAGAAATGGTACAAAAGTTGCCGCGCGGAGTGTCAAAGGGATAGATAAGAGCGAAACGAAGAAAAGAATGGAACCATATAAATGAGAATGAATAGCCTTCCCAACAAAAGCTTTAGTTCTTTTATCCCTCTACCTGCACTCTTCATTACGTTTTCTTCCCGATCTCCTTATCGCGTAATTAAGTCTTCGATAACTCCTTGATTAACAGAATCATGGTGGTTTGTAGAAAAAAAAATTCAAAGTGGTTGCAGCTATCAGAAATTTTGAAAAAGATAAAAAGAATGACGTAGAATAGAAAAAGGCTAGTTTAGTTTGTTAGTCTTTTCGAAGAGTTTTTATTTTGCTTTCCCTCGTTACTTAAAAACAGAAGTATCACAGGCAGGATTTTCACTTTTTCTTAACCAGGAAGCAAAGTTCAAACTGAGAGCTCGAAATCATTGAGCCATCGTCAGGTCAGCATGCGGACTGTAATTTTTAAAGAGGTACCTTACCTCGGGTTTTTGCAACCCCGAAAAGCTGCGGAGAACGCTGAGGTGGAAAGGAAACTTCCGTAGCTGCCAGTTTTGCAGCGTCTTTTATTCCCTCAGAGTTGTATGGAGGAGCTCTGGCAAGAGAAAATTAGGAATTTAATTCGACGAAAGTTTTTCAGACCTAACTTTTCCGATAAAATGCAGTGATCGAGCTGGATCCGAACATTGAGGGATCGAGCTTTCGCGGAAATGGCATAGCTGACAGTATCGTCAGACTTGAGAAAATAAGATATTCAAACTATTGGGCAGCAAAATTTCCAAAATTTATCCGAACGACTGTTTTCTAGAATGTGATTTTGATGAGTTTCAACGTAATAATAATTTAATTTACACTAGATTATAACCTTATTTTCACAATGCTCAGTTCAAAAAAATACCCTAGGACAAACAGTCGATCGGAAATCAATAGCTGTCGCGATATTGGATTATACGTCACATATTTTAGCTGCATGCTAGGATTGGCTAGGATTTTTGGTTAGAAACACATACATCTCGATAGAGTACTTGAATTTATGAATGGCTGATTTATAAACTATTTACCCGCGATTTTCCGGTCAATGTGATATGCATGAGACGTCGTAACTTGAGAAAAGTCCAAAGTCTCGGAGAGACCGCGAGCGAAGGCCTTATGAACTCGCGCGGGAAATAAATTCCACCCGGCAGCGGCAGTGGCACGCAAAGCAGCGGATATCCGCTTTTCCGCACCGCCGATCTATACGCGCGACGTCGTAGGAAGATAAAGAGGAAGTGAGAGAGAATGAGGGAGGATGGGGTTGCATGAGGTTGAGGGGGGGGGGGATTGAAGGAGAAATAGGAGGCAAACGTACGTGCCCGAAGCGAATCCCCGAAAATCTCATCCTACGTCACCTATCCGATATGGAGAAAACTACGTTATTGCGAGAACTTCGTTTTACCCAGCCGCCACGGAAAAGCTCGAGATTTTGAGACCACCATTTTTCTCGAAGCCAAACACGTCACGAGGGCGGAATCTAAAAAACATTCGACTTTATAGCTGATCTTTTTCCCGCTCAATCTTTTGAGCATCACGAATAGGATCAGGTATTCCGCACGTAGAAAGAAAAACTACCAGAACACCTCGAATGCCAATCGATTAATTTTATTTCAGAACCGATTAAGCTCGAAAATCGGCATGCATATTTTCATGATTATTCATACACACGCGGAAAGAAAAATCGACCTTTCAAAGGATGGAACCGTTCCTCCTTTAGGAGCAGGTAGTTTCTCGTCCTTTAAACCGGTGAAATTCACAGTTTCAACCGGTGAACTCGTGGGTTAAGCCTACGGTCTCGTGCTCTAAAAGGAGGGAATCCTCCTTTCAAGGACAAATTTTTCACGCGTTCAAAGCACCGGAAATCCCGTGCTTTGAAAGGTCGATTTTTCTCTAGGTGCAGGACGATATGAAATTCATTTTTTAATATAAGTTCAAAAATTCAAAAAAAATTGTGCTATAATTTTTTAATATCATAATTATAATAATGAAGCTCTAAAAAATGTGCACAATCGTCCAATGCGAAATAAAGTCGTGCACAACTTAAACTATGCCCGAAAATCGTGTGTCGAAATTTTTATGTCTAGTGTGAAGTTTGAAATGGGGATGATTATCATTCGTGACCTGGGACTAGGAAATAAGTATGGGTATTGAAATCTTGGAGAGGCATCTTCTAACGACCTGGAGATAATTATTATTCGGATCCTGAAATACAGTAATTTACAGTAAAGCTGGAAATCTATACAATACAATGTACAATTGCTGAGTCTAAAAAATTTAACTTTGAATACATGACAATATATGGTTCATATTATTCTGGGAACTGAAAA
Organism: Platygaster orseoliae; assembly: GCA_030522825.1. NCBI lineage: Eukaryota > Metazoa > Arthropoda > Insecta > Hymenoptera > Platygastridae > Platygaster > Platygaster orseoliae. The sequence continues at coordinate 10,896 of JAPYZL010052855.1, read as the reverse complement.
TTTAAACCATCGTTTATTGATCCATCAAGAAAGAATATTCAAATATATAAAAAAATTGTTGAACAAGCATTTTTCGAGTTTTTAGAGAAAAACTCAGATGATAAGAAAATTTTATTTTATAAAACTTATCAATCAACAAAATCGATGGATATGTACTTAACAAATAAAAAATATATAAATGGTGATATTTCTGATTTCATAAAATATTCTTATTAAAATTCACAAATGTGAAAATCTTTACCAATATATTCATACATGACTGTGCAAAAATACGAAACTTATTCGAGAAATCATTAAAAATACAAGAAATTAATTTATGTTCTAAGTTCAGTACCTTGTTTTATTAAAAATAAAAAATGATCTTTACTTACAACTTCTTATTTAAAAAATGAGAATTTCATTACATGAAAATATAGGAGAATACTTCAATATGTTGAAATTTTTTAATCTTAATTTATCGAAATCATTCATTTAGAAATCGAAAACACATGTTATTTCTGGTGGAATATTTCCAAAAATAATAACTTAGTTTAAAATTTGTAAAACATACCTATGACAACTGTTTTGTCAAAAAAATTTGTAGAAACACGAAAGGGTATGCTACATTTTAATTTCGATATTTACATTAAAACAACTGTCCATTACTGTATAATAAACGAGTCATATGTCAATTTGTTAAAACCGTCCATGTTCAGGTAACTGGAAATCATACTATTAACTTGTATTAAAATAATAAATTTTCATTCGCAGTCACTATTGTACTGCCCCCTACCTTCGCTCTCTTACTTTTCCATACAATTTCTTTCTAGATATTATTTGTTTAAAAAGTCAATGATTGTTGACGTTGTGCTTTACCCACAAATCTTGTTAAACATTTCAAATGAGTTGCATTTTCTCGAAAAGATTTTTGATAATAGCAAAATCCTTTCTGTTACAAACTTTTTAATGATGATGGGGAAAGGGTACAAAGAACGAAGATGTAGATGAGCATAAAAAACTTAGACTTGAAAGTTCTTGTTCGAAGATGCTTAAAGAAGAATAGCCCATCAATTCAATAAGAAGAAAAATATTTTCTGAACAATCGGAAACAACGTAAAAAAATACAAGTTGTGACTTTAGAAACAAAGAACGGAAATTTCTGAATGAAAGAAGTTATTTCTTTAATAAATAAGGAACAAATTGACATTCTTATCATTTATTCCAAATGTATGTAATATACGCTCGTAAAATCAATTACATATACTAAAAAGTCATAAAAAATAAATAACATGGATATAAATTATAAATAACGAATTTAAATTATAAGCTTCAAATAAATGTTCATTTATTTAACATCAAACTCAACCTGTCAATTACAGCAAATCATAAAATGTTTCTTCTTTCAATTAAAAGGCGAAATTTTTTCTCTGAAAAATTTTTTATGTATTGTGCTTCATCTGTTTCAACGAAATGTACAAAGTCGTTATGATTCCTGACAAAATTCGCTATTCACATCAACTTTTTTTCAAGTAATGGTAGTAATAAGCATACGCATAAAAATGCATATTTTTATCAACTCAGATTATATTATATAATATAGGTATATTACAATATTTTATCATACGTAATGATAGATATTACATATGACACGCTCAGAGGAAAAATGCAATAAGTAAGGATAGAAAATATGAGGATTCACATAAGTCTGTCTCTCACTTATTGAATTTTTCCCCTGAGCGTGTCATATAATGATAATATAGGGGAGACTGGGGCAAAATGCGCAGTTCACAAAATGTTCAATTTGCATTACTGTCAGAACGGTAATCACTGGAGACTTGAAATTTTTTCCATATAATTATGGCTCTAGTGTCGAGTACCAAACGTCAGTAATTGCGTCTTGTTTGTTTGTTTATTTTTTTGGTTTAAAAACAAAGTACGATTTTGCCAGTATATTTTAAATATTTGTCTGAACGGAAACTTCAACTTTTGCGTCACTTTTTTCATCAGAATTGATGGTAGGCGAGTTTTTATAGTAATTCAGGTGCGAAAAAGGCGAAAGCGTGATCGATTTGGCGAAATTTTGACTCGTTTTCGAATCACACGTTGATAAGCCGGAAATGTAGCCATGGGGCAAAATACGCAGTTTTGCGTGGGGCAAAATGCGCAGTGCTTGTTTTATATTTTTTCGCTGTGTTTGGTCATGTTATGCTATTTCCTTCACTTTTTTGTTGTTTTCCTTTTTTTTCGTCAAATTCTTTCTAAACCCAGGGTCGTATCGAGGCCGGGGCAGTGCCCCGGGGCCCACAAATATTTTCTTGAAAAATATGATGAGGGTGATGAGCAAAAAAAAGGTGATTCACTTCTTAACAGCAAAACTTTAATATGATGTAAGTAGAGTTTAAGTTACCCAACTTGTAAAAAGCTTCCTTTTTTCAACACCTTTTTTTAAATCAAATTTGAAAGTTTGACGACCTTTTTTTCAATTTTTGTGACATAACAAACTTGTTCTGAATTTATTTTTTTTTTTAGCATTTTTTTTATCATGGTTCGAGTTTATGTTCGCAAAACAGATCGGGTTGATGGTGAAAAAGTATTCGAAGCGTGCAAGGCTGTCCGCGAGAGAATGTGTGCGAATTGCGCGTCGAAACGCTTTTCTGTCGCTTGACGGACACTCAATAGCTTCTTACTAAATTTTTGTTTTTAACAAATGAAAATTTAAAAAATCAAATTTTGTTCCTAACAACAAAATTTTTATTGCAATTGTTTACGAAATCATTTATTTCGTGCTTCCCACAATTTTCAGCAATAAACCTCGTAAAAATCGCGATTTCCAGAATTGCGCATTTTGCCCCACCGGTTGCGCATTTTGCCCCAGCGTGGGGCAAAATGAGCAGAAAATCGTTTTTTTTCTAATTAATATATGAGGCATAAGGTTCAACTCTAAAGTTGCCTGAGGCTAAATTGTAGCCACATATGTGGGCTACAATATAGTGCCATTTGCAGATCCTCTCAGCCCTTATGCTGCCTCAAAAATTTAATTTTATCAAAAACTACGCATTTTGCCACAGTCTCCCCTATACTAAACATTATAAAATATACACAATATATAAATAAGGAAATAAATACATATCCAACATATATATTTTTCCTTCAACATATCCAAGTAAAAACGCCAGAGATCACTTATTGCCTCCTGATACTCATAATCGCAAAAAACCATATTTATAAAACGCATCTTCAAAAAAGCTTTCAATTTTACAATTAAATTCCAGTCAACTTAACAGCCGCTCAATTGCCATAAACACGTCACTTGATTACGCCCACGTCACCTGCGTAATTTGTTTGAATATTGAAGGAGATACGGATAAGTGGATCCAAAGCGGAGAGTACCCGTATCGTTTATCAAATTAAATAATCTCCGGCTGATCCAGTTGCGAATCCCCAGATATGCGCGATACGAACAAGTCTCTCGGCGAAGTGTGGGAGGATACAGGAAGGAGGGGTTACGAGTCCATTAGCCATCTGCTTCCTCGGTGCCAAATATACGAAAATGTCAGTGGAAATGTTTGCTGAGGCAGCTTTCGCTCATGGGGGAAGGTCTACAATTTGGAACGTGAGGCAGGTCGACGGTTTCGCGCTACGTGCCGGATTGCACGTGTTTTCTTTTATTTTCGCGGCGTTGATGTATAGCATCGCCTCCCAATAATGAAGTGAATCGAAATGTGTCCCCACTACTGCACCCATGCCCTGGAACGAGTTCCAGAAAAACACGTTCGATCGCCTTCGAAACTCGATGATTATTGCATTGATCGCAGTGGCGTGTGATAAATCTTTCCCTTGTCTCTCGCCAGGCTCCCGTGTACATATTTTCCACGTGCGATTAAATTTCAGCGATTTAAATTCCAAGATCGGGCGCCCAAGAGAAAGAAAGAGACGGAAACATCAACGTGACGGCGCTGTTAAATTGTGCCTAAGCCGGGGGAAAACACAAATTTTTTCCCCCCCAGCAATCTCAGGAACAATTTTTTTTTCGCCTTTTCCGCCCTTTTTACGTGCGGGACAATAAAAGCTTCCAACGCTAAAACGGATGGGTTTTTCATTCGTTCGAGCTTCGAATGGAGAAAAGGTTTCTCATTTCAAAGTACGAGCTTTTTACGCTTTCGCTATTTTTTTCCTACCTCGATCTCTGTCTATTTTAGTTTCGTGGCCGTGGGGAATTTTCGCCAAAGATGCGCATAATGGTCTGAGGGTTTTCACAGAGGGGCGGGGGAGGAGGAGGAGAAGGATGAGGGTGGGGGGAATACCTTCGTACACCGCGGATTCATCATGCTTACAGATAAGTAATTAAGGAACGCGAATGCACTCCCGAGATTTGGCGCTGCTTGGGGAACAAAAATCCGGAAGTGTGGTCGATGGCCGTGTGCGTATCGTGTGAGTGTATAATCGTGGGCGTGATTGCGCGGGCAAAACTAATTTTCGGACTCGGGGTGAAACGGGCGCCAGCGCCACTCATTATAGGCCCTCGTAAATTCGCATTTACAGGTAACACATGTGAAAGGTTCCTTGTGAACTTTGAGACACGGGTGCATTCCGAACGACTTCCAAAAGCGATAATGGTTTCGCGAAAGCTAGAATTCAGCGATGCATTCAGTCATGTATGATTACTGCCACTTCGTAATTATCACTTCAATTTGCTACATTAAAAGGAAACTGAACATTTTTCTTGTTTAATATGATGTTTTACATTCAAATAGATGCACTTGGAGGTTTTCGAAAACGAGTTCTGTTACGCTATAGTTGGCATATAAGTAAGTCCATAATGATTGGTAGCCCATGCGCACGCAGATTACACTCCTATTACGGTATTCATGAAAAAGCTGGCTAATAAATGTGAATGATGAATGATTGAATGCAGGTTTTGGAATCATCAACTCGCCGAAGGCGAAGGTATTTTATCAATTAGATGGTATGAATAAGATATTGAATTGATTTGTTTCAGCCGAGCCACCATTAATCGACGTCACTGTGAACATCCCGAGAGCCGTGGCTGAGAACACAACGGTCAATTTGACGTGCTCGTACAATATTTACCACAATACTTTATACTCCGTCAAATGGTACAAAGGGCGCAAAGAGTTCTTTAGATTTATACCGAAGGAACTGCCGCCGACCGCAGTGTTTGCGCCTTTCACTCCTTTAGTTAACGTGAGTATTTCAGATAAAAACTGTCAATTTTTACAATTTTTTATTGTTCTGACTTTTAATTCCTTGGAGTTTATTTTTACCTCGCATCAAGTCAAAATACTTCCAGTGACTCTCAAAATATAAATCGTTACTCTTAGGAAAGTTGAAATTCACTATTTAATTCTATTTAAATTCTTTCTAAGAAATTAGTCAAGTTTCACTCTAAAAAAGTGAAAAAACACTCCGAATAAGAGAACAATGTTTCAACTTGATTTCCTCTAAGGAAAGAAAAGAGTTTAACTCAAACTTTTTTCTGTTGACAACTGTCAAAATCCCACATTTTTTTTTTTTTTTTTTTTTAATTCTTAAACCACAAGCTCTGGCCGTTTTTCATTACAATGAGAAAACGAAATAATATGAATTTATAATGTACTTTGTTGAAAAATTTATGGATTTATAGTTTTTAACTCATTTGAAATAAGGAGTACACATTTTTTTATTTTCATAATCTGTTTGAAAAAATTTGATTGTAGACTTTCTAAATATGATATTTTTTAAAAAGAGCTAATTATAACTTTTATTGTTGAATACATTAAGTGAGTGAAAATAAATTATCTTTGCTGTATCATTTATAATAATAATTAATTAGTGGAATTCTAAAATTTTTAATTCCTTTTTTTTTAGCTATTGCATTATCTTTGTTACTATTTATCGTAAATTTGAGAAATATTTAAACTCTTGTATTACGAATTTTGTTATTCGATTGCCAATTTGGTTTTTGTAGCTAAATCAAAGTTTCTATTTAAATAAAATGTGAAATATTTTCATTATATAACTGAGTGTTGACGAACTCTACTTATATTATTGTTATAAGTACTCTACACTTGTTAAATAAGGAATAACCGGAAAAACAGAAACATTTTGTCAACATTATTATTAAATTTTTCGCTTGTTGTTGTAGCTTTTACAAAAGTGCCCAATTCATTTCTATTTTGAATTTTCTTTTCCAGTATTCTTAAAATAAATAGATGAATTTCGAATGGTTTCTTCAATTTCGCTTTCATCATAAACCATTTTCGTAGGTTATGAAATCATTCACTTTTTTCACCATTGTCATTCGAAATTTAAAATCAATCAGTTTTTTATAGTTTACAAAGTAATTGGTTAGTCAACATGCTAATATTCATACTATGCAAACATTGATTCATTTCATGCTTTTTCCCTTTGCTTTTATTTCCATTTTGCTTTCCTTTAGTATACAAAGTGTAAGGTATTTCTTATTTCTCGCTTGAATTTGGCTTTCAACAATCTCACAATTTTTCAGAAATAGGAATGGTACTTTTTTCAGAAACAATTTTTTCCTATGTGTTAATTATCAATTCCTTTCCTAAAACTCTTATTTCCAATATTCTTTTAAATATTTTTAATCAGCTCAACTATAACCATTTACATGACAAACTTTTATCTTAACCTCTGTAAAATAAGTTTCTTTACCATTCGTATCATTTATTTCATATCACTAAATCAGTGTTCATTGATTTCATGAGTTATCTCAACAAAAAAAAAACAAGTATCCACAATTATAAAAACTATTAGACCTTTTCATTCCAATTCTTCTGTCTGACACGAAATGACTCCAAATGGATCACATTCAATTTAAACATCTCAAACGTCTCATTGGACGAACCGAAGACGTCCTCGGGACGTATTTCGAAGTTATCAACTTTGAAAATCTTTGATTCACAACTTCAGTAAGCGATTTTGGCAGCTTGTGCATTACCGACCCATCGGCTCAAGATCAATAGATCGTCGTCAAGTCAGACTGTGGGCTCCAGAGACTCTCTTATCTCAGAAAGGCAAATGGGCTCACGAAAAGCTGTCGGTGAATCGAGAATAAAGAGAGGACTTCAAAGAGTTGCGTTTTCGTATTTCTATAACACTTTAGAGTAGCAAGGAATAAAACGCACAAAAGAAAAGCCTGAAAACCGAAGTCCTCAGTCCGAATCTCTTCAATCAAACAGAACGTTGAACCAGAAGTTGTAATCCAGTTTCAGACAATTGAATCATATTAGACGAGTTTCAACTGCGATACCATTTCAGATTCATGGCAGATAGTGAAAATTCGGAAAGACTTGTTGAAGGTTAGAGAATATCACCTGCAGATCTTCCAAAAAGTGAATGTGAGCCAGAAGAATTTATAGAATATAATAGCCAGAAGAATTTGTGCTCTTCAGCGAGCGAAATGACTAGCGAAAACATTTGCCTTCGCCTAGGTGCGATGATCTGATGAGAAAAGTAAAACACTCGCGGGCGCGAATCAGTTTACAATTAGATGAAGAGAAGGTAGAAAGCACTGACAGCGCATGGTCGATAAATTCAGGATCGTAATATATCACAGAGCTCGACTCGATATTCACCGAACATTATATTATGAAAATATCCGGGCCATGCGCGGATGAATAAATGCCTGTCGAATGAGGCCGCCGTGTTTTACATAGAAGCAAATGTGCTCGATAATCTCGAAACGCAAACATCCACTTGTGTCGCGCTTCACTCGTTTTGACGTTAGCTACTCGCCATACTCATCCAAGTAATGCTAATTGAAGCCGGAATTCCTGACTTTAATGGACTGATGTAACTCACCTATTACACCTGATAATCTGAAATCAATTTTGAACGGGTTATCTCCTGCCGCGAAATGATCCAGTCTCGCTACGTTCGACATTTTCTGAAATTATATTGCACGTTAAAAATGTTTTCTCAAAATCCAGGTTAGGGGGTGGGGGAGGGGGTTGAGCAGAATGTTTCGTAACAAATTTAAAATGTATTCAAGTAACCTTGATCAGCTTTAGAAATGGAAAATATTCCATTTCAAGAATAATATAAAATTGAAAATTTTTTAGTAGTAAACTAAAGATAATCATCGTGTTACAAAATAAATTTTCTTGATCTTAAACCTTGAATATTCAATTTTCAATTAAACGAATATAACAAATTCAAAAATTCAATGGAATTGGTGATGTTTTCAAGTATATTATTAATAATGTTAGATTTGCAACTTCTAATTATCATTACAACTATATTATAAAAAATTGAAACATTTTCATCCAAACTTAAAGTAATATGATTTTGAGTATTGAGGATTAGACGAGAAATTCTGAAAACACTGTCAATTATTTTGTGTGATAAATCATGAAAATTAAGAACTATATTTCGTAACTTTCGACTTCCAAACCTAAAAACTTTTTTATTTCTCAAAAAATAATAGAGACTTGAAAAATTAAACACTAATTTCAAACTTTTTAATAATTTAAAATTTTTTAACCTCGACTTCGAGTAGTTACGCTACGAATTTCACAAAAAAACAAGTTTTAAACCTCGTGGTCGTTTTACACCTAAACTTGAGTATTTTTATTGAAAATTCAAGAAATTAAAAGAAAAATTCAACAATTACTAACAAAAGTTGAAATTCAAAGTTACATTAAACTTTGTGCTCATCCTAAATGTTAAGTATGTAATTGAGTTATAAATTATATAGATGGGAAAAACATTTCAAAAAGTTACGGAAATTGGAAAAAAAATTACTTCTTAATTCTTGTCTCAAATTTCAAGTAATTTTATCCTGAATTTCAAAAAGACAATAAAAAATGCAAAATAATTAAAAATAATATAGATGGGAAAAACATTTCAAAAAGTTACGGAAATTGAAAAAAATTACTTCTTATTTCTTGGCTCAAATTTCAAGGAATTTCATTTTGAATTAAAAAAAAGCAATCCAAAATGCAAAAAAATAAATAAAGAAATTTTGAATATGCAGCAAAAGTATCACACTTTTTTCAAAATAAACTATTTATCTAATTTTTAATTTGAAAAAAGAACACAAAATTCGAAAATGATCAGTAAATTATGGGATTCTTTTAAAATTTCTACATTTTATCTTGAACTTTCAGTATGTGGTTGGATTTCGAATCCAGAAGCAGAAAAAAACAATTAAAAACAATCTAGAAAATTCAAAACTTGAAATCATTTTATAATATCAAACTTAATCTTGCAGATTGTCAAATAATTCAAAAACACTTGAGAAAATTCAAAGTTTCTTAAACTTTGTACAAGTTAGGAAAAATTTTTAGTAAAATATAATTCAAAACTTTAAACAGAAAACGAAAAATCTTAAGATAATTAGCAAAATAAAAAAAAAGCTGAAGTGATTTTAAACTTTTTATCAGTACGTTTTCAATTCTAAATTCAAAAATAAGATGAAAGATAAGCAAATCAACACCAAAATTCAATATTTTTATACCTTCTGAATTTTCACATTTTAATTGCAAAACTCTAAGAATATTATCAATGCAATACGTAACTCAATAAATAATAATCAATATCCTTATAACCACATATTCTATAATTTGAATTTTTCTAAAATTAAAACGGCTAAACTTATCAAAAACGGGACAATTTTTGAAGCAAAAGAATAACAAAGTATTATTTTTGAAACTTGTGAATAAGTATAAGAACTCTTTTTTTAGAAACCAAATTACGAAGACTTTTCAAAAACAATTGTTTTCAGTACAATAAAAATCTTCGTATGTTTTGCGTTTTTCATGTTATTTTAATAATAAGTATTCGAATATTTTTCTATAAAAAACTGCGTACGTCACACTTTGAAATGGTGTAAAAAAATCCTGAAAACTGCCTTACGTAATTTATGAACAGCACCGAAAGCTCATTACGTAAGGTTTTTTCGAATCCTTTCATAATACACAGAGGAAAATCACATTCCACATTTTTTCCCGGTTTTTCAAGATGGTTCGGAACTTTGAAATTACTTCTTCTTTTCGAAGATAAAAGGACGCCCGCACCATCGAATCCAGTGTTTGTTCCGAAACTTGTTCATTACCCCAAGAAAGTTTTGTTTTGCAATGCCGTCGAATAAATTTAAGGCCGGGAATACGAAAGACTTTCTGTAGCGTTTCAGGCATGTGATGGATTTTCGTGAAAGAGCTTGTTTTTTCGTAGCTGGGAAAAAAGCAAGTTAATTCCAGCACTACGCCGACGTCGCGAGAAGTTTGGGGCAGGTCGTGTACAACGCCAGTTGCGGTTGAGGCGGGCGAAAATTGATTATATGATTTATACCTCGCTACCGGCAACATATAATTAATCGCCGTTGTTGCGGCGCAATGGTGTATGTTCACCAAGTGAACACATACCAATGTGTGTGGCGCAAAGCAGCATCGATCGATTCGTAATGAATAGCGCTCCAGTACACGTATCGAGAAGATTCAGTAATCAAGATTAAGATAAAACCCGAACTGACTAGTTTCTAAAATATTCCGTCGGTTTGGATGCACACCCTGCAGTGAAAACCTGTGTGGATGTGGAATAAAAAATCTTTCAAAACTGGGCGTGGCTGTGATAAGAACTTATGCATTGGTTAGTTAGTTAAAGTTTTTCATCGTAAGCTAAGTTCATTGTAAATTTTTTTACATTACTCAGTAACTTTTGAGGACGGTTATTAATGAAAATTCAATAATGTAGATTCGTGATTTGAAACATTACGTCAATTCGCTGATATTTCCCTCGTTTTCTTTAATAACGTTCCAAACAGATATTATTATATTCTGCACGGAGAAAAATTTTTTATAAATTTTATCGAAACGGCGGTAGAATTTACCAAACTTTTGGCGAAGTGGTGATAATTTCCAACATTAGTACTTTTTACCAAAATAAACGGAG
>JAPYZL010052810.1:0-19507 GCA_030522825.1 Platygaster orseoliae | reverse complement strand
GTCTAATTGATTTCGATGTAAAAACTAAAAAAAAAATTTCATGCAAAAAAAAATTTTTGACCCTAACTGCCTGGACGATTTCATTTAGAATGACCCAAAAGTGACGACTTTTTCTACTCTTTTTATCTAAAAGTGTAAAAATCGTTTACTTTTGAGATCTGGTTTTTTTTCAGTGAATTTTGAGTATTTGAAAATAAGGATCATGAAATGTAAAAAAAATTTTGATATGAATAGATCGAAATCAGGAAAATTACGAAAACATGCAAAAAAATAAAATAATACGCATCTCGTTTAGTTGAAGTTTCACTGAAATTCGACAAAACGGCAGATTATGAATAAATTCAATATCTACCTTTTTCGAAAAATTTCAGGTTTCTAAATTTTTTTTCTTGTTCATAGACTCGAAAAAGTGACCACTCTTCATCTAAAAGTGGAAAAATCATTCACTTTTGCACGCAAGACAATTTAAAAACCAGTAATTTCCGAAAATCATGGTAAAATTTTTCTAATTTGTTTTGGTTCTTCGTTTTGTTTCAGGGATTCGAGGCTCGGAATGCCCAGAGGACAGCGTACCGAGCCAAAACGGGGGCTGCAAATGCGTATCGCCATGTCCCGCCAGCAAGTGTCTCTCCAACGAACGTGCCGTTCAACTAAGAGCCGCGATCCCCCGAATTCCCGGCAGTTGCTGTCCTCTCTACAAATGCGTTTCCCAAGGTACAACCCTCTCTCTACCATTTTCTTTACTCGCTTTTTCCGATGAGTTTTACGCCCTTTTTTTGCAACTTTGCTAAAGGTCGAAATCGAAACTCGCCTACAAAGTTGGTGCAAACTTCTTTTCTTCTAGCACTTTCAAGTATTTTTTTACATGAACGTGAGTTCTAGGGATTTTTCCTGAATTTCAAGATTGAGGATTTTCTAAGTGTCTCTACGAAATTTGAGAGGTTGTTGAATTATAAAGAAATTTTATTTGACACTATGGCATTTTTTTCTAATTTTCATTATTTCAGTTTTTTAAGTATTAAGTCTTCAAAAACATCACTGATTTTAAGTAATATTCTAATTTTCATCGAAACTTCTTTAAAATTTGGGTAATACATTAAAAATAAATATAATTATAATAATAAATATATTTATAATACATTCAAGTAATTGCTAATTCAGTTGTCGAAAAATTCATCAACAAGAAAAATTTTCTTCACAAACTAAACTTGCTTGATTTATCAAAAAATCTGTGAAAACTCCGAATAAAGTAAATTGCGATTCGATAGGAAGAAACTTATTTCAATTTTATACACAATTTGAAAACGCGATGCGAATTTCCGAGTTAGTTTCCATTTAAATATCAGAAGACTCGAAAAAGAGAAAAGGGACTTAATGAAGAGTTTCCACGAATAAATGAGGAGATCGTAATATTAATAAAGGAGATTCGATGGAATCGTAGAGCTCCGTAAGGACGATACTGTCCTGAGATACAAATCGCGCGCAGACTGAATAATTCATAAAGAAACGTTTTCGCTCAGAACTCGGCAACTTCCAAGGCAATATTTGTTCAACAAAACGATTCAGTTATCGTTTGCACAAATTTCAACTTATTGTAACAGTCGATTTTTATTTGCAGGGACGAAAAAAAGACTTTTGCAGTTTCAATTTACATTTTTATCGCCATGGTGATGACAAATGTAAAATCCTCTTGGATAAAAATTAAATGATAATAATAGGTCACGCAAACTTACGACTTTTATTCAAACGGTTCACGTTTTTTGTTTGGGAATACATATACATTATATTAAATTACAATATAATTAATAAATATTAGTAACCGAAATAAATGCCATCCTAAAACACGGGATAGTATCTATTGTGCATAAAGTTTTTGTGCATTGTTGACTTTTTGCATAGATTTATTGTACAAATTAAAATTATAACTTGCCCTTCATATCCAAGAAAATCGTTGCAACAATCGATTTTCAATTTCAAATTGTCTCCTCCGTGATTTTGATTTTCATGAAAAATGGCATAATTGTTACGAAAATCAGAAATTTTTTAAAAGATTTCCGATTTTTATAAAGTTAACCTTATTACATTCTTTTAAAAAACAATTTCTTATAAAGTGACCTTATAAAAACCAGTTATACTTTTATTGAAAATTTCAAAATCTTTTAAAAAAAAATTTAATAATATAGCATATCATTATTTACTGAATACATAAATATAAAATGTTTTGGGAAATGTTACTAGGAAAAAAGTATTACAAGAATATTATCATTGAAAACAAAGAATAAATGAAACTCTAAAAATATAGTCATTAACTGGAAGTGAAAAATACAAATAACCTGAACAATTTAGAAAGATATTTTTTTGAAAATCTGTTCAAATAGAAGAATTTCTTGAAAAACATATAAATTTAATACAAGAAAAAATTATTATGAAAAAATTATTTCATGAAAATATTTACCGAAACCAAATGTTATGAGAAAAAACTTTTTTATACGGTCTTAAACGGTTACTTTAAAAACAAAGTTTTTCTTAAAAGAACTTTATAGGTTTATAGGGTCGACCTTAGACAAATTTTTTATAATATTTTTATAAGAACCAACGTCACTAGAGGTACAAATAAACACAGACAAGCATTCGTCAATTTGAGGTTGCTTAATACAAATTGATATGATTCAAAACAAAGATATGGTTTTTTTATGAATGTAAATAATAATAATATGCACAATGGACCACTGCACAAAAATCTGCATGCACAATAAATATATGCACAATGTTCACACTGCACAAAAAACACATATTGCACTAAATAACGATTTTCAAAATACCTAACGCACGGAAACTTTCTGCTCGAGTGAAACGGGAATGAAAATGGGTGAAAAATTCGGTTTTTAGGGATAGTGTCAGGGTGGAGTGAAGGCGCGGACAGGTGTACGGACTCGTACGGGAGGATCCGATTAAATGGCGAGCGCTGGCACGAGGACGAGTGCACGAATTGCGTTTGCGGCAACGGCACGTCGTCCTGTCAAATAGCAATGTGCAAAAAGTGCGAGAACCCGGTGAGCGTGCCCGGGGAATGCTGCCCCCGGTGCCCCACGCAACCCCTTGGCGCAACGACCACCGAGACCGCAAAATGTGGATCCCTCGATGGTTGTGACTTGAGCTGCCAACTGGGACACGACGACGATAATTGCCCATTATGCCAATGCGTGGATGTAAGTCATGCAAGTCAAAAACTCATGGAAAAACTTATGAGTTTTGACATAATGAACCCTTTTTATCATCCAATTTTAAATATTGAGTAATTTGATTTAAGGGTGTCATATTTTTAAGGAGAATGGAGTAGACGAGCTAAGCTGGTTCTGGCCCCGGGAAGCATACATCAGAAGTTTAAAAAAGTGAAGCCTCTTATGTTTTACCATTATATCATTTTAAAGAAGTGTTATCCTCTATCTCTCTATCTTACACTACACTGATAGTAAAACGTAGTAATTTGTACCATAAATATGGGAAAAATTACTATATTCTAAGAAAATCTACAGTGTTATTTTAATTTTTCATATATTATAGTACATTTTGGCATAAATATGTTTATTTTTACCATACATTACAGTAAAATGTCAAATATCGCAATTGTTAGTTGATAAATAGTAAAAAATACCTATCATATTGTTTTTTTTTACTTTACTTAATAATAGTTCTCAATATGCAAGATGTGCAAAATTAAAAAACCTACAGCTAAAACTACTATACTATAAGCCAATGTTTACAATACGAATATTTTGAATAATACAATACTGTATATAAAAAAATTTTACTACATTTCATCTCAATCACTCATTACTATATTTTTCAGTAAAAAGTTATAGATTTCTCTCTCAATGTAGAATTCTGACCACTTCCTCTGACAAAAAATTAGTCTTTTACAATAGATCAGCTAATCCGGTTCTGGCTCCGAGGACCTCTTGACCAGAACCGGCTTAGCTCATCTACTGTATCAAAATTAGCCCTTCACAGTTAAAAATAGTAATATTTATTGTTAAAAATTGAACTCCTATCGTAGGGCGTAAAAAGTTTCAAAAAGTCCGGGGCCAGAATCAGCTTAGCTTATATACTTGATACTTTTCAAAAATTTTATAATGGTAAGACATAAGAAATTTTACAAAGTGAAACCTACTAAAAAATGAAACTAACTCTATCTCACCATAGAATCAAATCCCATTTAAAAGTTCTAAAGAATGTTACAAAATCACAAAGTTCCTCAAAATTTCAAAATGTTACAAAATTGAAATATTTCTCGAAATATTGAAATTTTATAAATTGAAAAATCTTTGACAGTGACCAAGTCAAATAAATTCACAAAATCAGAAGTTGGCACAAGATTGAATAATATATATATAATATGATCAATAAATGAAAATGATAATAATCGTTAAATAAGGAAAGGTTACAAAATCTAAACGTTATATAATGTTACGAAATCATATTATTTCACGAATTCAGAAAATTACGTTTCTTCACGAAATCACGAAATTTCACAGAGTTCCTAAATTTCGAAAAATTCAAAAATGTTACAAAAGTAAATGAAATGGTCAAATTAAGAAAAATCACATAATATCTCCAGATCACAATATTTGCAAATCACAAAATTTTTCAAAATCGGAAGATGTAACAAATCATTAGATTACAAAATATATCAATGTTACATAAAATTTTCTTGATACTGGGACTTGATACATATTTAAATAAAAAATTATACTTTTTTATTTCAGCAATAAAAAGTAATGCTAAATAAGTTACTTTTCTCCGTCTGTTAAAAAAGTGTGTTCTTTTTATATATTTTAAAACTAGAGAGAAAAGAACAAAACTGTAAGAAAAAAATGATTAAAAAATAAAAAATTCAGAAGACATAAAATGAATTTGTCAATTCAATTACGCAAATAATCCTTTGTGTATTTCATGAGTTTACGAACTACTTTCAGTCGACTGTGAGTGAGTTCCATATTTCTGGGCATATATTTTTGTAACTCGAGTTACATAATTTTCTCGTTAACAAACAGCTAAAAAAGGAGGGCAATTGGATGCGCCAAGGCTGCTATAATGAACAAATTCAAATACTCCGTAACGGTATTACCGGCTTTTCGGGCTCAGGATCCTTTGATAATTATTATCACAAAGCTAGTTAAATCTGAATATTCTTTATTCGCTGACGCTCACCCTGCATTTTCATTCTCAAAACAACGGGATTCTGAGTTTGTAATGGGTAATGTTTCGCACTTTCGGTAATGGAAAAAGGACGAGCACTTTACAAGAAGATTATTCCTGAGTAAATATTCAAGTTGTAACAATGATTATCATAATTGAAAGGTAAAAATCGAATTAAAACTGAGTGTCTTTAACATTAGGTTTATTAAATTTTCGCTCTCAGGCATTATAGATCACTGCGCAGCATCTCCATTATTTTCAAATTAATAATTGGGAATGGTAATTTTCGTGTTAGTAGAAAACTCCAAAAAGTAGAAAACTCTCGAAAACTGGCACGAACATTATTTTTTCTGTTATTTTCGAGAAGCCGTTACACCTTCGTTTTTTGTTTCGAAAGTATTCCTTTCCTCGAAACTCACGTGGAAAGGAATACTTTCGGAGCAAAAAACGAAGGTGTAATGGCTCACTTTCGCGGAAATTTCAGGAAAAATTCTTAAATGATTGAAATTGGGTTTCAAATAATTTCAGAGCACCGAAAACAAGCACATGTGCCCAGGATTGCCACACTGCGAGCTGGACTGTGTCCTGGAAAAGGACGAAGGAGGCTGTTCAGTGTGCGCTTGCCTGGACTCGGCAGAAATCGGCACAACTGAGCACGATCTCGAACCGCATTCCGAATGCTCGCCTTTGACCGTGTGTCGAAAAAAGTGCCCCTTCGGGCTAAAAACGAACAAGCACGGCTGCCCGGTACATTTATTTACAACTCTTTAACTTTTTTTTCTCTCTTTTTGTTCTTCCGTTCCCCGACCAAGTCTCGCCTTACCCCGACGTTAATGGCAAACTTTCAGAGCGCGTCTCAAGTTTCGCGCTCTCATGAATGATTACAAGAGCCAAGGCAAGTGAACAAGACGAAAAAAGGTCGCGTTTTTTGGGTGTCTAACAGCTTTGCCGAAGTGGGAAATTAGAGACCGAAAAATAATAACAAATGCAGTTGTATTTGGGTAGATAGAATGAAAAGTATGAAAATTCGAATGGAATTTGTTTCTGTTCTTCACTGGGTATTTCACAATGGGGAAACAATTATTTACCGATTTCCCAGAATATCATTCTCTACTTTTTAAACATCAATGTAAGGTCCTATTCAGGGGGTACGTTATAACGACTACAACATATTTTTACATGTTAATAACAGAAATCTCGAAAATTCATAAATGTATCATTGCTGAGTTTTCATTACTGACTTCGGAGAATCAATTAATATTACTGATCACAACTTATTACAGATCACTTATGTTTATAAATATTTACTATTTGTATCTTTATTATGCTCTTAAATACGTTTTTTCAAATACCTATCTCTTCATTTGTTCTATGTACATTTTTTTAAAATGTGTTTTATGGACAATGTTTGAATTGAATTTTTTATTATATACATTATTTACTAAGTCACCATTCTTTTTTACTTGAATATCTTTCCAAATTCTTTGTTAGGTATTCTATATAAAATGAACTTAAAAAACTTCTGTATTAGTACCAGTTTTTTTTTACTTTTTTTTTTAGTAAAATGTATAAAAGTAAATTTTTATAAAAATATAAAAATATATAAAAATAAATGTAAAATGTAAATATAGAAATAAATATATAAAAGTAAATGTAAATTTTCAGTAAAAAATTTTTTTTAATTATGTAAAAACCAAAAAACTTCCACAATCCAAGACGTACTTGAGTTTCTGTAATTTAAATAAATAGTTTAATTTAAAAGTTATATACATTGAAGCTATTTAAATTTCTGATCAAAATATTGTAATGTGAAATTACGTAAATTTTCCATTTCAGAATTTTGAATTTTCGCTATCCATTTTTTCAGTGAAAACATTTTTGGTGTAAATAATATCCCACATGGACTTGTAGAATAATATTTTTTACGTGCACGCAACATTTCACGATTTTTCAGAAAAGCTAGGTTCCGAATTTATCTCTCTTTTTTTCTCGAAAAATCCATCATTGCTAATCCTGGAATCACTCCAGTGAGCTATCGTTTGTTTTTCCATTTTCCGGGGTAATTTACGAGCTCCGTTAATGATTGCCCCAGTTTTTGCGAGAAATTGTTTGTGCCTTGGTATTGAAGGATTTTGAAGAGCACAGAAAAAGTCTTTGATAAATGCTTTTGTGAAATATATCGTTCTGTTACCCAAAAGAAAGTACAGCGTTTTATTTTTCAATTAATTACAAGTCGAGTGATCCATCTGTATATTTAATGAAGATCGTGTGACTTAGACATTCAATTATCTAAAAATCTTTCAGTTGGTACCATTACTGAAATATTAAAGTAAAATCAATCAAATTAATAAATTTTCTTATTATTAATATTTTCATATATTTTAACTTACTTTTTATTACCATTTTTCTAACGTATTATTTATGACATGTTGTACGTGAAATAAAGTACGTAAAAATATTATTTAAACAATTATAAAATGCAAACCGCACTAGATATTCATGACTCATGACATTAGTTATTTGAACTTTCATTGAAATTTTATGACGGTGACTTTACTAGGGATTTACTGTCCCACGTATCATTTCGTTCTAAAACACTCGAGGTTTTTTTCCTCACTCAAAATATTGACTTGCATTAATTTCGGACGCAGATTTGTCGCTGCCGGAGCGGTTGCGTCGATCACCGTAACGAGTCGCGCGTCGAGGGTGAGAATTGGCGTCCCGACTCCTGCACGAGTTGCCGCTGCGAGGCTGGCGGCCGGCTCTCCTGCAAGGAGACCATTTGCTCGCTCGGCTGTGATAATCCCGAGCCCCCGGGACCCGGTCTCTGTTGTCCCATTTGTCCCAAGGTAAATTTCCCAACTGCTTTTCCCTCTCATCCCCTCTTTACAACTTTTCCCCCGTTCAATTCAATAAAACGGTTCTCATGCAAATCTCTTCAACTCGCTTTCTTGGCTGCCAACGATATTGCAAGAGCCCGAGAATAAAATGTGGACAAATTTATCTTACTTGTAAAAGCGGGACATCCATTTTCCGGCAAGAGAAACGATAATTCGTAAATAAATCATGTTCAGTATATTTATTCTATAAATTGTGAAAGCGTTATGACTAGACTAAATTGAGCAAGTATTATTTCTGTCTTTTTATTCTTGTTATTGAGATTCTTTTCGTTTGTCTGACATCGGAAAAATTACAATCTTTACAATTGATTCTATAAACTAATCCTTGTTGTTTTAATTTATTATCAATCTTATTACTAATTTGAATATTATATTTTCCAGAAACCCTTCTATAATTTCGTGATTGATCAATTTTTTATTCACGAATGTGTGATATGCCGTGATTAGTTTAAAATATTTGTGTTCTTATCTATCTTTCTCTAGTGATTTTGATTCTTATGAAAAAAGGCAAAACTTTTGTAAGAATTCCGTTTTTTAAAGAGTCGACCTTATATATAGAGTTCTTATAAAAAAGAGTTTCATAATAAATTGTAATTTTTTTATAAAAAAATGTTTGAGCCCAATAAATTTTTTTGAAACTTTGATATTTTTATAAAAAATGTTTCAATCTTGTGAAAAATTGTTAGTTTTTATAAGTTTTTTTTTTATATAAATTTACTTTATTTAATTTTTCATACAAAAAATGTGTAGAAGAATTTCCGCTAAAAATAAAATTTCATAAAGAAAATTGTTTTCATTCAGTCCATTTAAGATTACTTTATAAAAAATTTTGTAAGGTCGACCTTATAATAGTATATTTCTTCACTAGTGTGGAGAAGTTTTTTTTAACGAATTTAAGAGTTGCAACGCGAGCGTTGTAATCAGATGAGTTAAAAAAATTGTTCCACACTAGTCAAGGACTATATTAAATCTTATTGTGGAAAAATGGCCTTTTCCACACGGTGTTCAAAAAAAATTTTATAATTTTTTATAAGATCAAAGTCACTAAAGTTATAAGATTATTATTTTTATATTTTACGAGCATTCGTTCATTTATTACTCAAATGTAACTATAAACATTTTCATTCAGTAATATACCAAAACTTTTTTAATTTTTCAGAACACAAAAACATGGGGCGTCATAGCAATGGCCGTGATATCCGTTTTGGGACTGTTGTGCATGCTTTTACTAGCGCACCTTGCACGTTGCAGATTCGGGAATCGCCAAGTTTCGTCGTGTGGAGGCGCCAACTCGCCCTACCCCCACCAATATTACAAGTGCGTCGCCCCATACGAACCCCAGGTCCAGCGTAACGAGAAGCTCGTGCCATTGTGAAAAAAATCTACTTTTTTATCATTCATTTTCTATACATTTTATCAGGCATTCTGGAGAAATTAACAAAAAAAGGAATACTTGATTCGAAAATAAACAGTATGTACTACATAAAAAAAGGTGTTTTACGTTCAAACGCCAAAGCCGTATTTTCATCACTACATCAGTAATGATTTTTCGTTTCATCATTTACCAAATGGACATTACATTTCTCTTTTTTTAAGGCATATTGCAGAGGTAAAACTGTGTAAATAGTCTACGAGAAAAATTAGCTTGCGATTAAAACGTAATTATGTGATATATGTAAATATACGTGTAGTAACGAGCGAAATGTTTGTACGTGTAATTTTTGAGTATACATATAGTTGTGATTCGACGAAAAATCACGTAAAATTTTGTTTTAGCGAAGATCTGCCTCCTAAAGATATGAATTGCATAAATTAGTTATCATGGAAAAATACAGGATACTCAGTTTGAAATTTCAAGTTGCTTTTCGATTTGATGTGAGTATAAGCGAAATATTATTCACGTCAAACCGAACATTTTACTGAAATTCAAACGTTGAAACTGAAACCACTTTCGGAGTTGTTTCACGTGTGAAACAAGTTTTTGACATTCGATCGAATTTCACGAATTTCTCAAATGCGAATCGATAATGTATATGACGTGTATGCAAATGCGTGTGTGAAATGCAAATCTGTGGCTTCATGAACTGGATAAATAACTCTGTTCCCTCAAAATATACAAAATGTTTGTGATGCAAATTTTTGGTTTGCATTGAAAATTATACAAGTTAAGCACTGTATTTACGCAATGTCACTTGAGCGACAAATTTTGTAGGAAAAATTAATCTATTCGAAAGCAATTGAACTGGCATTTTTTACATACGAAAATTGTTATTTTGAATCTATTCTAAAACAACGAAAAAAAAAACATATTTATACATTACTGTGTTGTAATCAAAATTAAACGAAACCGGGTGATTTAAAGTAAAATTTTAAAATTTACCGAATCGAAACTAAACAGTTTCGACAATGTTTGTTTAAACATTTGTTGAATCGATTTTTTCGATAAGGGAATGAATATTTGTCAATCCGAAATTCGGAAATTCTTTTTTAAGTTCATACTCCGAAGTTCAGAAATACGGAATTGATAATATTTATTAGTCTTTTTTTCATAGCTTGATATCCAAAAAATTAAGAACTTAATTTTTTTTGCTTAAAAAGCAAACTTAGAATGCAAAATAACATAGTGTTTTAAAAATCATCAATTTTAGAGCTAAAACTACGGTCTCGATATAATCTTGAAAATTCAAAAGGATTTTGTATTCGAAAACTGTATTATTTTCGGTCAACCTCGATTGTGTTGTAATACATTCAAAAAAGTCGCATAATCACGATTTAAAAATACTAAACTACAAAATCCTCATAACTGTATAATTGCTAGGTACAATAAAAATAATCGGTTTTTATATAATTTCAGAAAAAAACAGTAACTCCACAAAGAATTTATAAATTTAAAGGAAATATTTTCTACATTTCTTTAATATTGCGACTTTTACCATTAGAAATAGCTATAAAATTTGAAAAAAATTTCTTTTTTTTTTCATTGTTCATTTCAACAAGCAAAACAAACAATGAAGTATTTAGTAAATAGTAAAATTTGAAATTTTCTAACGTGATTCTGCATCAAGGAATTGAAAAAAGTGGTTGATTGGCATGCAGCTACGTAAATAACACTGTGCGACAAATTCCAGGTAAAAATTTTGATATCAGAAAATAGAAGCAAAAATGTAATATACACTTAATTTTAAAACACACGTGTCTCAGGGTTTCAAGATATTAGGTCAATAAAGCTTTCCATTTAAACTTTGAACTGCGAGAAGGACACGCCTATTCGAGCAATGTGCTGAAAAGAGAGAAAAGATGAAACTAATTGTTGAATCTGTCGTTTTTGCGACATAATTTAGCAAAACCCCGAGACACGTGAATTGATTTGTTTGTTGAGTTCTTGAGCCGCCGATATGATAAAACCTCGATAGATTTGGTAAAAAGACAATGAACCTGTAAACTTTTATTTTCACTTTTTCGTGAGTCAAAACAATCTGCTATACAAAAAAGACAAAAAAACATTTTTATAAAAGCGATCTGAAATCGCAAATAAACTAATGTTTGAAATACTAATAATTTTAAATTATGAAATTCTACATTATTTGCAGTTACACAAGAATGAAAAGATAATTGAATTTCTTACATATAATACTAAAAATGATCTTCAAATACAATAAACGAAATCGTTTCAACCATTTAGTTTTACATTCAGCAATTTTGTTTGTGCTTTGAAAAATTAGAAAGAAATCCTTGCGAGAGCCTTGAGGTTTTTGAAAATCCTTAAAATAAAACCATATAAAATACAAAGCCAAATAATAAAATTTTCGACTCGAAACACCCCACGCAATGTGTTTTTCCACAAACATCGCAAATTTTAGTTCAATAGTGACTTATCTGAAGTATTAAGAGTTAATTAAATTGCAAATTTTTCAACATGTATGAACTAACAGAATTTTTCTGTACTTTTCGCAACACGAAATGAAATTTTTTTATCACTGTAATAGGCATTGCACTGTAAAAATATTTAAAAATCTCCCATAGAGTTTATAATTGTAGTTACTATGAAAGAGAATTATGGATTTACGTGAAAATCGTCGATTTTCCGATACGAATGTCGGAAAATTAACGCAAAAATCAACATATCGCTTGGTTTGGTATCGATGTAAAAAAGTCGTTCGTATTTTTGATTGTGTAAAAAATTTCTACGTGTAAAAGCAGTGGCGGGTCTACGATTTTGTCTACAAAGAACGTTCCAAAAACATCAATCAATGTGGATCATAAGAAACAATGAATTAAGTAGGATGGGGGATTCAGGGGGTGAAGCCCTCGAATACACTTTTACGAATGCGTCAAAATACTCACTTTGGAAAAAAATATAATAATAATAATAATAATAATAATAATAATAATAATAATAATAATAATAATAATAAGTATGTGAAACTTCAAAAATTGGAAGATTTATCATATATTAACGTCAAAATTTTCTGACTTTAAAAACTCATAAGTCAAAAAATCATTATTTTGTAATAAAAAAAAAAACCTTTCCTCTCCCTCAACAATTTTTTGCACACGTTGCTGACCCCTAATTGAGAAGTTGCATGGAAAAAAGATCGAATTCGGCCACATATGTATCTATTTTCTAAAAAAAATCGATACCTATTTCTTTGAAAAATTTTTATTATAAAGGATGTGAATTTTTGATTTTTTATACATATGACGTCAAATTGTTATACTTTTAAAATCGATGTGTTTCCATCAATTTTTGAGATATGACAAAAAGAAAAAATACGTGTGTGATATTTTTTTATATACTAACGATATCAGCAATAAAAAAAATTGATGGAACTTCCCAATTCAAATTATACAACTCAACCTTTATCGTAGACCTGTCATTATTGATGTAAAGTCAGATGTAAGAACTATGTATAATCTAACTGAGCTTGAGTCATTCACACAAATCTACGTTTTTTCGAGTCTGCTTTTAACAACTGATATTTCCAAAAATAGATTGTAATGAATTCTCATCAGAAAAAAAAAGAAACAGAATTCTTAAGGTGACTCGTAACCCTACTGTAGTGCGAGAGAGACGCGTAGAACGAGAACCAGTTGAGAGAAAAAAAGACGAAAAGAAAAGTCTTGCGAGTCGTCTTAATCGTAAATCGCGAAACTTTCAAAAACATTGCCATGTAATTTTTCACATAAAAAACACGGAATTGAAGTCATTCACGTCGAAATGAATAGGAAATGTAATACCATTAAAATTATTCACTCATTTTTTTCACATTTTTATTTTACATAACCGAAAAAATTGCGATATTCAAATCATAAAACTGATCATTCAAATTTTAACAAATCAGAAATTAAATAAAGCGCAATGTAAAATTTCTCGCTTAATTGACTTCCATCGCGTGCTGAGCTTGCACCCAAGAGAAACAAAGTCTTACTCTAAAAACAAGTGTAATTGAAAAATTGTTCTAAAATGCGAAATCTATCATTTTTCCCGCAAAATATAAGTACAATAACCATTTTCCAAATCTCGCTCGAACGTTGTAATAATGTGTAACAATCTAAGCTTCCACGTTTTCTGATATAAGCCAAGGAATGGTAAATAATCACTGTACAGGTATATTACATTATCAATGTACGTGCATGTGATTGCAATTTTTGTGATCTTCTCGCATATTCTTTGCTGTGCAAAAATACTCGACAGTACATATCAAAATTTATTCGACTTCTATAACAAGATGTACAGATATGAACTATGTCCGAATTATTTATTGCTTTTCTTCGAAGAAATTACACATATCCATTGTAACTTCGTGAGACGGTTCTCTATTTTTTCAATGCAACGGCAATTGTGTAACTTTCACGGGACCGTAGAATATTAGATGCATATCGTATGAATTGTATTAATTGTCGAAGAATCATATGTTTAACATTACGTACCTTGGCGACAATATATTTATGACATTTTGACGAAACTTGTAACGGATGGAGATCGTTGGTATGAATACAAAAGACTTGACTACTTAAAAAAGTGTCTATTTATTCACATCCATCCACGTTGCAAAAATTTTGCAGCGCCATTTTCTTTCAAATTCAGTTTCATGCTTATTTTTCACTTCACTTGGATTTCACAACTATCATCTACATTACATTTCTAAGGGTAGGTAGAAGTAATTAGAGAACGCTAAAATCGGTTAAAATAATAAAATTTTATTAATGCTTTGTACAAGTATTTACAAGTCGTGATCACATGCTTCGTGATACTCACAAAATTCTGATCGCACGCAATACACGTCATGATTCGTTATCATAATTCTGAATCTGTTTACACTTTGATTTAACTGAACAAAAAATGCCGATTTTTTCGTAACGGTCTAGTGACCGCAAGAACTAAATTGCGAGATAAAAACTTTGATTCAAGAATAAATCTTTTCAGCAGCCATAAAAGGAACTTTTACATTTTTTAATAATTTTTTCATTAGTAATTAAAAAGTGAGAAATTTCATAAGTGAAAACTTTAAAATTTGGCTTTACATTCACAAGTATCAAAGCTATCTTAATGAAACGCACATTTTCAGTTTTGAATCGCTTGTTTTTTTAATCATTTAATTGGATTTTGAGGCAAGTAATTTCCTATACTCAAATGAATTTAAATCAGCAAGAACATGAATGAAAATTTAACCGATTGCTGGACAAAACTTATCTATCAATATTCGACGTTTCGTTTTTATCGTTTTTAGGACGATTAGTACTATTGTATTATAAAATAAAATATCGAAATATACATTGTGAAAGCATAATATTTGATTGAACCATTGAAACAATTTCATTTCTACTTTCTTTTCGATATTGTGGTGTAAGTAGATTTTAATAAAAATTGTTCCTTGAGAAGATCTTTAATGTAAGACGAAACGTTGGATGTCAATAGATAATA
The DNA here is from genome assembly GCA_030522825.1 of Platygaster orseoliae. Classification (NCBI taxonomy): domain Eukaryota; kingdom Metazoa; phylum Arthropoda; class Insecta; order Hymenoptera; family Platygastridae; genus Platygaster; species Platygaster orseoliae. The sequence goes on along the minus strand of JAPYZL010052810.1, from coordinate 4,483 downwards.
AGTTTTTTCCAGTAATTGGCTAAATTTTAATTAATGTACTTTCTCAAAACTTTCAAATTTAATTGTTGGGCAACAAACTTTCATCGTCACCAACAAATTTGCGTGAAATCGCTCGTTTTTTTTTTTAAATATATTTTAATCAATTCAATTGTTTTGAAAAAATCTATGCCTCAAAAATAGCTTTTCGATATTATATATTGAATAATAAATTCTGCCTATCAGATTTCAAAGTTTCTAAAGAATTCAAATCAAGATATGAAAAATATTGCAATTAGTACTCAAAGTAAAGAAGGTGAATTTCATCTTGAAGTTCAAAAATTAATAAATTTCGAAGTTGAAAATTTTTCTTTTCAAATAATTGAGGGTGCGCATACAATAAGGGCATAGGGATGGAAGAAACTGCTTGACGCCTATGCCCTTATTGCATGCGCACCCTCAATTTAAAGACTTCGAGATTATAATTCTAAAACTTGATAATGCATAACTTGATATTCTTTAAACCAAAAAAACCAATATTTACATGATAGACCAATATAATCTTGAAAATTATTTCATATAATTAATTTCCTAAAGAATTGAAAATTCGCGATGAATTCTTGTTTTAACTTAATACACATATACCAAAGAACTGAAAGCATATAAAAAAATGAGAAAATTTACATTCAATATCTTTGACCTATTAAAAAATAAGAGAATCTAAAGTTGGAATTCGTCAATTTTGAAGTAAGTGAAAAACATTGTTGAATAGCTTGCAAGTTTTGTCGACCCAAAACACTAAAAAAGTTTTTTGAATAATGTCAAAATCTTAAAAAATTAGGCTATGTTGTGAATGTTCAAAATATGGAAATTCCATGATGAATCATTTTTCTCAACATACCAAAGAATCAAAATCGAACAATAAAAAATTTTGTGTACTCTTAAGGAAACTAGTAAATCCATTTTGTGACTAAAAAATTCATCATTTTTTGAATCAAAACATTTCCTTTTTCATATGTTCTGAAATTTTATAATTTAAAATTTCCTTAACTTGATATATAAAAAAATTACATGAAAGAACTTCAAAATCATAAATCCTTTAACAGTTAAAATATGACATCGATGATGAAAACAAATGTTTCGTTAACATATATTATAATAAAGAAAACTGCGAATAATAATCTTACAAATATTTTTGAATTAAGCTGTGAACGATTTGGTTTAATTTAGTGACGAGTAAAGTTCTGAAAATATATTAAAGAATTATGAAAAAGATGATTTTCATATCATTTTCAACCTTACCAAAAGTGGCTCGATCCTTGTTAGCACGACTGTATTTGTTTCCAGATTGTGGAAAGTCATTTAAAATTGCCTCGTAACCGGCTCTTTTTCCGGTTCCACGACAGATTTCGTTTCGAGGTTTCCGGAAGTTTGACCGGAAGATATTTGATTGGATGTTGATGTGTTTTCAACGATCTTTTCACCACTTTGAGAATCGTTTTTTGCGCCATTGTCAAGATCGCTGGAGCATGTCTTAAACAAAAAAATTGTTATTTATAATTTAATTTTTTTGTCTTCAATTATGCCATTGATTTTCAAGAATTTGTAAAAAATTTTACGATACACCAACATCAACAGAATTTTCAAGTATTGTAACTTATAATAGAAAACTTCATCAAATAAAAAATAGAAAATTCAAAATTTAAAAAATAACATGACTTCAGATATTTACCAAAATTGGTTTTTGTTGTGGACCCTCAATAGCCTGACTTTTTTGACTTGTGGAGGGTTCATCCAAAGAAACGTTATCGGATTTTCTTTTTCCTGAGACTGTAGTTTTCATCTGAAATACCTTTCCAAGATCACTGCCAGATGCCTAAAACAAATGGAATTCTTTTATTTTATACAAATGTCTGGTAATTTTGGAGAATTCGTTGAAACATTTAACAATTTACCAACATCAACAGAATTTTAAGGGGTTGACATTGATGATAGAAAATGTTATCAAATAAAAACTAAAAATTTAAAGACATTATACATGAATACACTTTTAGATATTTACCGTAATCAGTTTTTGTTCTTCACTCGTCACAGCTTGTCTTTTTGGACTTGTGGATGGTTCATCTGCAGAAATTTCGTCAGATTTTCGTTCATTTGAAACGGTTGTCTCGCTTTGCTTATTAGTTCCATTTCCTAGATCACTGCCAGACGCCTGAAACATATGAAATATATTCATTAATCACAAAAACCCGAACCCAGATTCCTGCAAAATCAAATTTCAAAAACTTAAAACTTGAATATTTTAGCTTTTGTTTTGATATGAACTGAATACCTTTCTAACAATCATATGATTTTTATGGTTTATTTATTACTATACTTGGAATAATATATTTTCAACAGTGATTAAAATTTCTCAACTTTACACAAAAAGTACATAGAGAAATTGAATCCTGAAACACGAAAGTTTTAAATCATACTGAAACTGGCTCATCCTCCAAAGTCTTGGATTTTTTCTGTGGAGCTTCCGAGCTTTGGTCGGAAATTCGTCTTCGTGAAACATTTGCTTGATTTTTGGTTGATGTTTCACTGGGTTGATTTTTGGGCGCAGTATCGCTCGATTGATTTTTAGGCGAAACGTCGCGAGTTCCATTTTTTGCAGCAGTCTGAAAAAAATACCAATCAAATTAAAAATTATTTCATAGATATTTGATGTTTTTAATTGTAAATTAACCATTACAAATTTGAATCATCAAATAAATTAAGATTTGATAAATGTCAGTTTTCATTTAAGAATCATTGAACTGTGTTCAAATTCAGTATATGCAATTTCATAATTGGGGGCCGTGTAAATAATACATCACACACTTTTTAGCCATTTTTGACGCCTCCCTCCTCTTATGTCACACTTGGTCACAAACATTTAGACCCCCACCCTCCCCTTAGACGACACGACACACTTGCAAAATTATTGTTTTTTAAGAATCACTTACAGTTTTTCATAAATATTAAAGAGTAATGGAACAATAGTTTTGCTGACTACAAAATAACAATAATCCTTATTCCACGAGAATTTTTCTTCAACGAAATTGAAATTATCAATGTTTGACTAGAATAATTTAGAAAATTGTAATTTGAAAAATTGGCACAACCCAGGGATAAAAAAAATTAGAATCTACTACAATTCTAAAAATCTAAAGAACATTGAGCTTTAGAGCATTGAATTCTAGATATTTAAACGGAAATTAACAGAAATACCATAAAATCTTTTGAATCATATAAACTCTGAAGAAATATTCAAACTAGGAAAATTCTAGCAAAGAACTATTTTCTGAAAAATCTGAACAAATACCTATGACCACTGAAACCACAAATTTTGAACATCAAATTATGAAAAGCATATAAAGCAATGTATAAAAATACTAAAAAACGATACAATATTTTATGAATATTAAAAAAATAAAATACAAAAGAGATCCTTAAAATACTGATAATCATAGAGACATAATTTTCCCAGGAATCTATCGGAGTACTAAAAATCTATCCAAGTTCGCATTATCAGGTATCAAATTCCAGAAATCTATAAAACAATCAGCAAAATACTAGATACCAAAAAAATTGCTAGAAAATCCTTTATAGTTTGATAAATACTTAAAAAACATGTGAGAAATACTGGGAATTTTTTATTACTCAATAATATCACTCAATAACTATGTAAAGATAATTTTCTCAAAATTTTATATAACCTCGATTCCTAGAACATGTAATTCTTGAAAAACTTATAAATATAGGAAAAAAAAGTACTGAAAATGCATAGAAAAGATACTGCTTTTTTAAAAAATCAATTAAAATAATCGCAATCGTTGAATTTTCAATAATATAGCATCACATTCTAGAAATCACTAGAGACATCTGTAGAAATACTATAAATCTATAAAAATACCATAAAATACAACAACATTATATGAATAGCATACAATACTAAAATTCTGAGAACCCAAGAAATAATAAAAATCTGTCTAGTTGTAACGTAGAAAAAAAATTTTTTGAAAATTTGTCACAGCCCACAGATTAATAAAAGTAACTAGAAACTACTGAAGTTCTCAAAATCTAAAAAACTTTGGGCCCTGGACAGGGGTGGGCGATTATTCGAAAAATAATCGATTATTATTAAGTCGATTATTTTTAGAGTAATAATCTTAATCGATATTTCTCAAAAATAATCAATTAATAATCGATTAATTGTATTCTATGATATGCTCTAAAAGAATTACTAAAGAATATGCACACCTAACAAAGTTTACATTTTGCCGTATTTACGTTCATGTCAAAATATATTTTCAGGTCTAATTTTTCGTTCGCGTTTTTTTTTCTGGGAAAGTAAAAATATTGATAAATTAACAAAAATATATAAACAAGGGTTTTATTTTGAAACGTAAAAAATAAACAATAGATTACGAGGATGTCTCTGGAATTTGCAGCCTCGGTATGCACACAGTTTTCCCATCAC
>JAPYZL010052790.1:0-29218 GCA_030522825.1 Platygaster orseoliae | reverse complement strand
AATTCAAATTAGATTTTCGAAGTTTTAATTTTTGATAAATTATCAATTTTTTTTTATTGACAATTACTAATCAACTGTTAATTTTCATTTTTTACATTATCAATTCAAACTTTATATGATTCAAAATATCAAAATAAAAATTTGGGAAATTTTAGAAATGATGAAATTTTAAGAAATTTTTTAAACTTCAAGTTTTTGGATTTCTAACATTTTAAAACTACAGCAACGAAAATGTTGAGAGTTCACGACATCTTAAAGAATTTTGAAAATTACGATACTTCGGAAATCCTTATACTTACTGTTTTTAAATGTTCAAAATTTGAATTTTTAAAATATCGAAAATCCGTGAAAATTCTATCATTACCGATAATTATGAAAAATTTTCGCGACTTTAACAATTTTTTTTTCTTTTCGGATACATTTAATTTCAAAAAATTCTATAACACATTAAAATGTCAAAACGTTTTAACGACTTTAAAATTTAAAAAAATTTTAAAAAAATGAAATTTTTAAAAATCTAACTTCGAAATTTTTTTAATTTTTGTAACTTTAAAATTTTATCTTTTCGATTTTATTATACACAATTTTCGGGTGTTCTTTGCACAAAACACCCGTAAAAGATCCCGTAAGTTTCGGGTTCTGAAGAGTGCCAGGCTTCGCAAACGCAAGATATAAATATTATTACAGAAGTTTAAATAATCCTTTTTTCCACAACGATAGTGCGATAGTGTCGTAGAATTGAAAGTCCATCACAACGAACCAAATCCTTAATTGACACATATTATATTTCACGAACCTAACCCAAAAATATAAATATGTTATGTTAAACTGTTCTCTTTTTTTCCCTTAATGACCCAGTAGTCTTGATGATTCACGATTCCAAGATACTGTTTCTAGTCGAGCGGAAAAATCTCCGATTAAGTTATGGACGTATTTTAGCCGATTTTTACGTACAAACATTTTTTCGACCGACTTTTACGGGACTTAGCCGATTCTTATTGACGAAGGTAACATAGCCGACTTTTAGATTCAAACAGATTTAAATCCGTCTTACGTACAGACTTTCGTTCTTCCGAGTTTCGTTTTCAGCCGTTCAAATTTAACCAATAAACGCGTTTTTACGAGGAGTGGGGATGAAAACCACGAACCAAAATCTCCCAAAATTTTCTGCATATTTTTCTGAGTAGAAAAGTCCTTTGCAGTTTTTCAAAAAACTCTAAATTAAAAAAGATATATGCATTTGTAATCTAAGTAATCTGATTGGATGAAACTTTCAACCCGAATATCTTTTTTAGTTTTGAGTTTTGTGAAAAGTGGCAAAGGATTTTTCCACTCAGAAAAATATGGAGAAAATTCCAGAAAATTTTGGTCAATGATTTATATCCCTACTCCTCGTAAGAGCGTGTTTATTGGTTAAATTTCAAACTTGAATATCTTTTTTGATTTTTAGTTTTCTGAAAAATGGCAAAGGAAAAATTATCTTAGAATTTCACAAACTATAAACCCCTAAAATATTAATTGTTGACTTTCGGATACCCTGTATATTTTTACTATTTCGCATTTTTTTAGATTTATCACATTTCGTACGATTTTCTAGTTCTTTCGTGGATCACTACTTAAATTTATAGAATTTGATATAACGAAATTTTATGTGATGATGAAAAATACTGTCACGGATACTTTTGGCAAGTTTTTTCTGCCACTTTGTATGTGCCGAATAATCTTCCATCTACTTTATGCGAGTAAATTTGAAGTTTTTTAAACGCATTCATTGAGCGGGGAAAAATTCCCTGAGGTTTCGAAAAATTCAAGTAGAATTCCCTAATTTCCCGGAGGCTGGACAACCTGTTAATTTTTTTTTAGTTATGTAATAAAATCTTTTGCACCCTCATATGGTGCCCTAGGCACAAGCATCTGGCGCCTTAAGTTCATCTACTTGGCCATTTGGCGCCCCTCAAAAATTTGACGAGCAGGCAACCGCCTGCTTCGCCTGCACCTAAATCCGGCCCTGATGCAACCTTTAAACTATACGTATATTCCGTCCCCAACTCTTAGGTTATTCGGTCTACAAAAAAACAGACTGCTTCGACGAATTTGAAGTTGTAGAGAGTAGTACGGAAGTAAAGTTTGATTAGAAATTTATAAAATTTTCAATTTTGCCTCCCTTTCCGTAAAAACAGAAATCATTACAAATTCCTTATAATTGTAGAAAATAAAAATAACGAAACAAAGAATATTCCAAACTTCGGATCAAAATCTATGGTTCACTTTCGCGTGCCGTATTGAGGTGCGAAAATTTGATAGTTCGTTGTGAACTGGCGTTTTTAATTGTTTCATTTAAAAAATTTTTTAAAAGGTACGTTGGCGCGTGCCTTCGCAGCAAGCAACGTATGCACGCAAATGCTAAATACGCAATAAGTCAGTCAATGCGCGAGGAGCGATAAACGACTTCGAGTTGTTCCCCTACTGCCTTGCTCTTTGATGTATATCATATGGTCCGAGCGGTACTCGGAAAGCGAAATCCATCTGGCATTTTATACATACGTTATATCATGTACGTGTGCATGCACGACTTGTCGATGCACGCAACTGCAAGAAGTGCACAGTTGATCCAGAGTCAACTTGGCTTAAGGGGACCTATACCTATAGACGGTGTGTTTCACGACCCAAATTTACCCGTGGATTTAAAAAAAAGTATTGCTCTTAGAAACATGAAATTTGAAGTAATTGTATTTCTAGATGTACCAAAAAATACAAAATGAATCGTTTGTCGATGGTAAGCCTCTGTGTTGAGATCTGAGCGCTCAAAGTTGACTATGCCGTTTTGGAGAGGGAATTTTGCGTACATTCTACAGTCTGCAGATTGAATTTAACAACAAAAAGCCCTTAGCGTTTTTTGTTCGCTTTTACGTCCTCTATTGACTGACGTCCCGTTTTTTGTATTTTCTTTTTTTATAACAAGTACGAAACATTTTCTAATTATTTCTATTTAAAAAAATATTTTGTTTCGAATAAAAGAATCAAAAAAGTTTTTTTTACAATTATCGGCTTCGTCAGACTCTGGAAAATTGTATCGTCTTAAAAATGATAAAAAACTTATTCAAATCGGTTTAGCTATTTTCGAGCTATGATGTACAAAAGTTCAGAAAACATGGTAGAACTTAAACGCTTAGATCTCAACACGGCAGCTCACTTTCGACAAACGAATTATTTTGTATTTTTTAGTACATCTTGAAATGCAAAGACCTAGTTATTTCATATTTCTACGAGCAACACTTATTTTCTAAATCCACGTGTATAGCTGAGTCGTGGAAAACGCCGCCTATAGGTATAGGTTCTTTTAAGAGGTCATCTACGTTTTCATGACTCAAACATTCCAAAAAAAAGTTCATGAATTATTGTCATCGTACATACTTTCGAAAGTACAATTTCCAAATTTTTAGTTAATTTGCAAAGAGTTTACATAAATGTTACTGTGAATTTGATGTATGTGAGAGAATCGTTAAAGAATGAGTAATGATCTCATTATCACTTCGCCTGTTCGAGTTGAAAATTAGACATTCTTTAATGATTTTAGAACCTTCGTAAGCGACAACGAAAGTCTTCAATGCATTGTCATATTAAGGGTTCTTTTTTTATTATATTACCCTTTCTTCGATGATTTCACAATTTTCGTAAGCAGAGAAAAAAAGGGCATGAAAAAATCAATGTAAAATTTTATCGCGTGTCATCAATCTTAGCCTTCGTTTTTAGTTTGTTAATGTTTAATTTGCGGGAGGCGGGTGTGGTTTCACTTCTTTTTTAATTTAAATTTTCTCTACTCGTTAAATAGAAAATTATGTACAATTTGTATTCAGAATATATAAACTTTGTTTATATTATCTACTGAAAACTGGCATGCATACAGTAATTCATAAGATAAAATTATTTTAAATATACTATATTTTAATAAGTACTGTCAAACTGAAAAAATTTGCATCAATGTTATAATAGTTACTGTACACTAATTTTTTTAACTATTTATCTGTCGAAATAAAATTCATTTTTTTCTTCGTGTACGGTATTTTTTCTCTTTTATCTAAAAAATAGGTAGTTATTTTTTAACATGACTTAAATATTTCAAAATTCCGAAAATTCTCTTGATTTTCGGGTTTAAATTTAAATTCATGAGATTGTTATAGGTCATTTTCTACGAAAGTGTAAAATCATGTTTTGCAGCTCAATATTTTTAACAAACAAATCGAAACAGCAATTTTTTTTTCACATTACGTTACGTAGCATTAGAATGAAAAAAAGCAGAAAGCAAGATTCTATGTTGTACATTTTTTCAGAATGTGATGTTAAGGGGTGAAAATGTCAGCACCATGGCTGCCCCCAGTTTAGATTTTTGAGTTATCTTTTCGTTTATTTCTGAGACTATGAAAGGAAAAGATCCTACCTTTTCTTCGGAATTACATTAGAAGACCTTTAGAGCGGCAAATTTTCTACAATGATGGCGTTTCCAGTTAAAAAAATTTGTCTATAGTTTGTCCTCGATTTTTGCAGTGTGCACACGTCGTATCATTTATCGAGGTGTGCAAAACGAAGGTTTGTGTGAATCAAGGTGGAAATTATTTTTTCATTATTTATACACTAATCGCCAATCATTCAAAGCCTTGTCAAATAAACGCAGAACACGATAAAGTGTCACGATCATTCGTATAATATTCTAACTGGTATAAAAAATTCGTGTCAGCACTATGGCTTCAGTGATTCGTTGTGGCATTGCTTGATTAAAACGAGGTATACGTCTAAAATCGAGGTTTAGCATCTAGTTGATGATACTAGACGCTCTTCACTCTGTGCGTTTTTTTTTCAGATTTAGTCGAACAAAAAAGACCCGATGTAAGCACCGTGGCAAGTAAGCACTGTTGTATGTAAGCACCGTGGCATTTTTTTACAAATATGTTTTTAAAATCAGTAAAATAATTCACACAATTAAAAAAAAAACTATCAATTTTTCAAGCCCTTCTTCGTGTATTTTTTGTTTCAAAATATGCAAGTGTACGAAGCTTCTCTCAAGCTTGGCCTTTTCGTTTTCATTACGAATAAATTGGTTCAATAGAGTAATGGTCAGACAGGTACATTTGTAACTGTTGGGTGTAGCTTGAACTCTTGGTGAGGTCAATTTGCTACGTACCTTGTTCGCATTTTCGAGTGATATACATTATTCTACTATATGAAGTATATATCTTCCGTCAAATAATTTTTGTTTTTATCAAAATATTTATTCTGATAAAAAAAATGTGTGATAACTTTTGAAGGAAGATAAATGCTTTTTCGACCATTTAAAACCTGATAAATGCATACAACGAGATCCTTATTTGAATGTCTTGCCCCTAAATATCCTTCAAAGAAAAACCTTCTTTGAATATTTTCAGCCTGGAAAGGAAATACTACGAGGTAAAAGGTACAAATCAGGTTCAAAATTCGTATTGAATTTAACGCGATCCGAGATCCTGATGTGAACATATTAAACCTGCCGTTCTAGGTTTATCATGTTCAAACCAGGACTAAAATTTCGACTCGGGAAATAATGTTCGCATCACAGACAGGAGTTTCTTTTCTTCTTGTTTTCTCTCGTGAAGAAAAAAATTCTGTCCTAGGTACGAAATGTACTATTTTGCAAAACACGCACAAAAAAGGTGCTTCTTGCACCTGAAAACAAACACGGAGGACGTGCATTTCCGATCGGTGATTCATTTCGATGTGGGCGTCATTTTTTATTGCGTGTTTTTTTTTTTAACTAGAGGAAGTTTTTATTACCGGCAGACAACCAGGGACAATGTTATCCCTATTATCCCTAGTGGCGCGAGCATGCGTCGGTAAATATTTTCTATCTCTTTCTTACCTAATCAGGAGAGGGAGAGAGAAAGCAAACTCTAGTTCAAAATAGCCGCCGCTATTCAGTATACTCGCGTTGACCAAAATAATCCAACGAGAAACGTAAACAACAATCGCCACTGCATCGCAACCGCGCGTGAAAAAATGAAAAACACGGGAAAATCGGGTTTCGTGAAACGTGTAAACCTGAGTCGAGTGCAACAGACGTAAATCTTTTACACGTTTGCGCGCGGTGCGCCGTGTCGGAAATGCACCCCCTTCGTGTTCATTTTCAGGTGCGAGAAGCACTTTTTCATGCGAATTTTGCAAAAAATATAGTTTGCAACTTGGACCTGAGGCGTGGCGTTGTTCTCGGACCAATTTATCAGCCTCGGCTACGCCTCGGCAGATAAATTGGCCCTCGCCCAAAAAGTCAAACCTAAAGTCCTAGTTACAAAATATACTATTTATTTCTAACTGACACACTTTTCTAGAAGAAAAATAAACTTCTCGGTTCTAGGAAAGAGAAGTAAGCCCATCAATAAGAAGTTCCACCGACCCATCGATACCGTTCAAAAAAAGTCACTTTTGTCACTAATTTTAAGTCTTAGAAGCGTCACTTCTGAAGAAATTTAGCGGAAAATATATTGGCTTTCAACGGTTCAATGTTGAAAGATTTTCAGTATTCAGTAAGTATTCAGTATTCAGTAATTTTCAGTATTCAGATATTCAGTAAGTTACACATCTTAACATTTGAAAAAAATTTTTTTTTATTTTAAAACAACAAAAAATTTCCGAGTAATCGAAGAATCCACGCAGCGTCTCTCCACGGACAAGTGAATTTGTGTGCATGATATTAACAGAAGTTTTCGTCTAAAGCAGATATCTTCCGCTAATAATAAACCAAAAAATTGTGGAAAAAAATGAGATTGATTTTTTGAGTCACTTTTCAAAACAATCGAATTTTTCGTCCTTTTTTTTTGTTAAAAATACGTTGTATATAATGATAATAAGTGTTGTATTATGTAAATTATAGGTTCAATATAAGCGCATTCTAATTATCTACAAATAAAAAAAGTTCATAGCAATAGCTTGAATTGTTCTTTTTAATCGTGCACCCAATTTTGAAGAATGTGATTTCTAAAAAACTTCGATTATTCCGAAATATTTCGTTGTTTTGAAAAAAAAAAATTTGTCCTTAAAAGCTTAAATTTGTAACTGAAGATAAACAAAAAATTGTTCTCTTGTGCTTTTGTTTTCTGTTTCAATAAAAATAAGGAAAAAGTCTATTTCTTCTTGGTTCTGGATAAGGAGACCCACTTAAATTAAATTCAGTCTAATGCACAACAATATATTTTTTCTTTTACAAATAAACTAAATCAATCCTTAGTTGAAAACTCCAACAGAATTTTACGACGCAAGTGTTAATTGTAAAAAAGTTTCAAATAAAAAAATTTGATACAATTATTATTGGTTCCCCTTAGATTATTATTATCTAAGGGGAACAGCAATAAACTAACAAGGAAGGTACGCGAGGTGTCCTCTTTCAATATTTACAGTTTTTTGATACTTTATTGAGGGCACGTTTTTTTTTTTATTAGCGGAAAAGCGGTTTTAGGGGTAGTTTCACCCCCCCCCCCGAAATAGGGGTTGCATGTGTCAATTTCTCTGTATCACGCATACAAAAAATTATTTTTTTCCATGCATGTGTTCGAATGGCCGCTTTTTTACGATGAATCGCGTGAACACAGCCCTTTTTTCGAGCAGCCATAAGATCAGCGGGAGAATTCTTCTTTGTTCCCTGCTATCCGGGACAAAAAATGTTATCCGGACTTTTGTCCAAGAAGCCTGCGTCACGCATTTCATCGTAAACGGACACTCGAACACATACACGAACACATACATGGAAAAAAATATTGTATGTTACATGGGAGGAATGTGATTCAACTCGCGCGCTTGAGCACTCGCTGCTGCTCGTGCCCAAATGCTCGTTCATAGAATCATTCAATTCCTCCCTTGTAGCATAAATATTTATTTTCCCATGCATGCGTAGAAATGGCAACTTTATTTGCATGAAACGGGGGAACAAAATCCCCTTTCTGGGGTACTAGGAAATAAGCGGGAGAAATCATCCTCTCCTAGGGAAATATTCATTTCTCCCGGATATCTGGGAGAAACGAATATTTCCCTAGGGAAGAATGATTTCTCCCGCTAATTCATGAATACCCGATAAAGTAGATTTCGTTCCTGCGTTCCATATAAATGAAGTGGACACTTCTACACATGCATGGAAAAAAATATTGTATGCTACACGAGACAAAAAGGATGATTCCAACTCGTGCACTTGCGCACTCGTTTCGTTCGTACTTAACTTTGCACTCGTTGGAATCATTCTTTTTCTCCCTTGTAGCATAAATATCTATTTTACTCCGATATTAATTCAAAAATTTTTTTTCGGTGATAATTGAAAAAAAAATTTTTTTAATTTTTTACACCTCTTTCAAAGGGGTGACCCGAACCACCTCTAATGGTCATGAGGGTGAAAAAAATCATAAGTACGATCAAAAATTTCTGAAAAAGAAAACATACTTTTCGGCAACACTGTTTACGTGTTTTAGTGTTTTTTCGAAAAAAAATTTTGGGGGGTGAATATCCCTTAGAGCATATAGCTATATGTATATTCGGATAAATGTCACATGAAAACTACAATCGATTGTCTCGAAAGCGAGTAATTCGACGTTTTTTTATGTAAATACCTCTACAAGGTATGTAGCGGTTTACTTCAGCATATTCCAAGTTCATTTTAGGGGTTAAAAAAGTAGTAATCTCTTAAAACAAGGAGGTAAAATGCCTATTTTTCAGTTTCTCACATACCAAATATAATATTTAACTCGGATCTTTCATAAAAAGTAATATTTTGATAAGAAATGCAGAAAAAATTTTTTTCAAATTTTCGCACACCCCTTAAGAGGATGAACTAAGTCACCCCTAACGTTCTTAAGGGTAGAAAAAGTATTAATATGATCAAAATTTTCTAAAAAAAAAAAACGTTTTTTGTGCAGCTAAACACTGTTAACGTGTTTTTGTGTTCTTCCGAAAAAAACTTTTTTGGGGGTGAACATCTCTTAAAGCAAATATGTATATATTTGACTATACGTCACATGAAAACCACGATAGATTATCTCAATATCGTGAAGCTCGACGTTTCAGATGGAAAACTTTCACAAGGTTTGTGAGGACTCATTTGAGTATATTACAAGTTCCTTTCGTAGCTTGAAAGAGATACATGCGAAATTCAGCAGAAAAAATTGAAATATTCAATAACTATGGAAAAAGTTGGTTTGCTCCCTTGTGAGGGGGTGGAAACTCGAAAAAAATTACATGCTTGCTTTTCTAGTCAAACTATTACTTCTGAAAAAAGATTTGAGTCAAATATTATATTTAGTATGTGAGAAACCGCGAAATTGGCATTTGCACCCCCTTGTTTCAAAGGATCGCTACTTTTTTAACCCCTAAAATAAACTTGTAATATACTCAAAATAGTCCTCACAAATCTTGTAAAATTATTGCATCTAAAACGTCGAGCTTCACGCTATTGAGACAATCGATCGTAGTTCATGTGACATTTACTCGAGTTTATATTTATTTGTACAAAAGCGATGTTCACCCCCAAAAAAATATTTTTCGGAAAAACACAAAAACACATCAACAGTGCTTTGGCACCAAAAATAACATATTTTTATTCAGAAATTTTGAATCATATTGATAATTTTTCTACCCTGAAGACCGTTAGAGGTAATTCAGTTCATCCTTTTGAAGGGGTTGCAAAAATTTGAAAAAAAAATTTTTTCCATCTCTTATCGAAACGTTACTTTTTAAAAAAGATCCGGGTCAAATATCATGTTCAATATGCGAGACATTGAAAAACCGGCATTTTCCCGCGTGGAAAAAATTGATTATCACTTATGAATACCGATGACCACTATCAGTGAATGAGTATTTTCGGACATCAGTGTAACTAGTACGTACTAATGACTGCCAATATCATCAGTGGTTTCCCACCATCGATAGCCATCGGTGGGTCACCACCATTGGTAGCCATCGGTTGGTCGCCACCATTGGTGGCCATCGGTGGTTATTAGCGGAAAAAGTTTTGCAAAATGAAAAGCGGATTATCTGTTGATGTTGAAATATACTTCTTATCGAAGCAGGTACAATAAAACAATCATTGTTTTTCCGATTTTTTTTTTGCCAGCCAAGCCTTTCTTTTCTCCGTGTCTCTAAGTTTTGGCCGGGCGTTCGTGCATTTATTTGCACATTCGGTACATAACATTTTTCGCAATAACTTCGTGTCCAATATGTTCGAAAATTAGTTAGTGATCATTAATCCGAGTTTGGATTAATTCCATTCCACGCAAGTGGAATGATTCTCCTTCGATGACTAATCGCACATAATACTTTATTCAACGACAGCAAGGAATATGTGATTGAGGGGCCCGCTGATAGGAGGAGGACAAATATGGGTTACCTGACTGATGGACACAACAATAGCCCTGGTATTTTTTTTCACTTTCCGCAAGTGCGGTTTTCCCCGAACTTCGGGAGGCATTAGCAGAGCATATATGTAGATATTCACGCTCACTTTCCTCAAAACCCATGATGCGTTGTTTTTTGTTACTTTTCACTGGTTGAATTGTTTACGGTTGTTTACGTCCGGCAACGTCCGATTGTTTACGTCGCGTTTACTTTGAGGTTATGGCGCGCAATCGCTCGGATAACGAATTAACGTTAGTGGTCATTAGTGGTATATAAGTCGTGCTTCAGTGGTCGTCAGTGGAACGTCAGTGATCGTAGGTGGTCGTTAGTGTTACGTCAGTGGTATTCGGTGGCCTGTCAGTGGTAGTCGGTGATACGTCGGTGGTCGTCGGTGATACGTCGATGGTCATCAGTGTTCATAAGTGATAATCAATTTTTTCCACGCGGGTTCATTCCCTTGTTTTAAGGGGTTACTACTTTTTTAACCCCTAAAATGAACTTGGAATATGCTGAAGTAAACCGCCACATATCTCGTAGAGGTATTTACATCAAAAAACATCGAATTACTCGCTATCGAGACAATCGATCGTGGTTTTCATGTGATGTATACCCCAATACACAGGGTGTACCAAAATCCTCGTACTAAAAAAAAATCCAATATTCCTTTTATAATTTCAAGTTGAAAAGTCCTTGACCACTTTTTACAAAACTGAAAATTAAAAAAGTTATTCAAATTTGAAATTTATAGTACATTGTGTGCCTCTCGGAGGTTTTTGCCGTCCGAGGACGTTTGCGAGACGAGGCACATTTCCGAGGCGAAGCCGAGAAAATCGTGTCCGAGGCTCGCAAATAGTCCGAGGATGGCAAAAATATCTCCGAGAGGTGCACACGATGTTTTACATGCCGAGGGACGTCACTGTTTTGCCGTCCATAGATCGAAAAGTTAGTTTTACGGTACATGGACGGCAAAGTGACGTCATGAGGCATGTAAAACAATAAATCCGCTTTTTCGTCAAGTGGAGATAAAAACCACGAACTAAACTCTAACTGAATTTTCACCATATTTCGATGAGTCGAAAAGTCCTCTGCCCCTTTTTACAAAACTCAAAACCAAAAAAGATATTCAAGTTTGGAATTTGAGAAATTTGATTGGTTGAAACTTCTAACTCGAATATGTTTTTTGATTTTGCGTTTTGTGAAAAGTCGCAAAGGACTTTTCGACTAAGAAAAATATGAATAAAATGTAAGTCAATTTTGGTACGTAGTTTTTATCCTCATCCCTCGTAAGAGCGAGTTTATTGTTTAAATTTCAAACTTGAATAACTTTCTTAATATTGAGTTTTGTAAAAAGTGGCGAATGACTTTTCGACTTAAAATTTAACAAGGAATATGAGATTTTTTTTTGGTACGGGAACTTGGTACACCCTGTATACATATATGTACTAAGGGATGTTCACTACCAAAAAATTTTTTTTCGGAAAAACACAAAAACACGTAAACAGTGTTTTGTGGCCAAAAAACGACATTTTTTTTTCGTTTCTCACTGAAAACAAGTTTTTGAAAAAATATCCGAGTAAAAGATAATTTTTTGTATGCGAGATACAGCGAAATTGACACATGCAACCCCTATTTCGGAGGGGTGAAACTACCCATAATACCGTTTTTCCGCCGATAGAAA
This sequence comes from Platygaster orseoliae, assembly GCA_030522825.1. NCBI lineage: Eukaryota > Metazoa > Arthropoda > Insecta > Hymenoptera > Platygastridae > Platygaster > Platygaster orseoliae. Next base: position 17,142 of record JAPYZL010052790.1, on the reverse strand, counting down.
AAAAACGTGTTTTTTTCGATTTATGTTCTGTACGAAATATCCAAAAACTATGAAAATCGAAGGGGGACACTTCGCGTACCTTCCTTGCAAGTCGGAGTTTAGATGTCCCATGCTCCTTAAATAGGTCATCTACATTGTGGCCTCGTTCTCGATACTGTTTTTTGAGAACGAATTGTAGACAAACCAATATTGTTTACAAAGTGCGGTTTCTCGCATTTAATTTATTCATGTATATACTTTCAACAAAAAATTTCTGGAATTTTACTGTCTTAAATTGACCGTGATTTGACCTTAAAATATCCTTTACGAAAAATGTATACCAAAACGGTTGACACGATTCGATAAGATAAGATCAAATCACAGTCAAGTTGGAGACAGTAAAATTTCAGGAAAATGAATGTTGAAAGTATATGAATGAATAAAATAAATTCAAAAACTGCACTTCGAAAGCATTATTGGTTTCTTTACAATTCCTTCTCAAAAAACAGTACCGAAATCGAGGTCTCAAGGTCGAAGACCCCCTTAAGCTCAATGATCCGCTTTTAAAAAGACACACTTCGAGAAAGTGAAAGAGTAAAACAGGTAATGTTGAAAGTAAATAATTTCTTGAAAATAAAATAGATGGAATTCATCCCTCTCTAGGAAATCTGTGAATAAATGTGAAGTGCTAGTATTTTGATTTTTTATTGTGAGTTATTAGTTATAATTATAATAAATTATTGTAATTATAAGTTGAATTTTAGATACAATGCAAATTTCTGAGATGTCAGTTAATCTATGATATAATCAGTCATCAAAGTTATACCACATAACTACCGGTTACAATTTTTGCAAGTATCGAATTTCATAGTTTGGTTTCAGTTGACAGGAAAAATGTCACGATAAAGAGTAATTTATGGCTCCAGGCTTTTTGTAATTGGAAACCGGATTTTGGGGTACGAGTACATTTGGTAGTATAGTTATCTTGATCGAGATAATCGCGAGTAAGATGCTCTTGTTTCCACCACCGCAACATGGCACAGTCTATGTTATTAAAACACCCTAGCACCATTAACCCTCGCAATGCTCTCTGTAAATTCATTATATAAGCAGGCTTTCTTTTTTTCAATTACCTCGCGATGTCATCTGGCTCATGTAACACGTGACAAAAGCAATCGTTCCTGTTTAATATTTTTATTGCGAGAACTCACAACTGTTTTTCAAAGACTGTATGTATTTTTGGGTTACTAGGATTTTTCTAGTCCTTGCTTTCGAGTGGCGTAAAATTGAATTCAATTAAGTCATTAAATATTAGAAGTTTTGTTCCAAATATCATCGGCATATGTTAAGTTAACGAATTTATGAATAAATCTCCTTGTTCTAAGTATTATTGACATTCTATAAATTGTCACATGAAAAAAAACCTATTATTAAAATTATCTACCTACATAAAAATAAAATGAAATAAGTTGATCGCACTCTATAACTCATAAAAGTGCAAAATACGTGCGGATAATGATGAAGATTATAAACCCATAGTTTAAGAATAACATAACATGTCTACCCACTATATTAATTAAAAATTGATTCTTTACAGACCTTCATCCTTTGAACCGTACTTCGAGAATCATTCATGTATCAACCATGAACACAGGGTGTCTCACAGTTACCACTTTTCTGAAAGCCAGTCGATGATTCATGGAATTCTAAGACTTTTTTCTCTTTGCCATTGTTTACAAAACTCAAAATCACAAATGTTATTCTAATTTGAAATTTGAACAATAAATGCGCTCTTACGAGGAGTGGGGATGAAAACCACGGATCAAACTTAACCCAAATTTTTTTCATGTTCTTCTGAAGCAAAAAGTCCATTATCACTTTTGAAAAAAATCAAAATGCAAAAGATATTCGAGTTTTAAGTTTCAACTAATCAGATGTCTTGGATTGCAAATTCGAATATCTTGGTTCATTTTGAGTTATGTAAAAAGTGGCAAAGGACTTTTTGACTCAGAAAAATATGAAGAAAATTTGGGTAAATTTTGATCCGTGTTTTTTATCCCCGCTTGTCGAAAAAGTGCATTTATTGTTTTATTTCAAACTTGAGTAATTTTTTTGATTTTGAGTTTTGTAGAAAATGGCAAAGGGAAAATCGTCTTGAATGTCATGAATAATCGAGTGGTTTTCGGAAACGCGGTGACTGTGAGACACCCTGTATAGCTTGAAGATATACCGTATAATTAATGATTATCATTATGATTATACTCAACGTAATATGCTATTTTGTTTTTTTAAAATCATCCTTTACATGGTTCCAATGACTACGTCCTTTTACTATATTAATACCCTATCTACGAAGCAATCTCGAGTTCAAGGTCACTGAGAATGAATTTTCTCAAACCTTGGTGACGACTGAAGTCCTTGCTTTCAGATTTCGACACGTCTTTCCCTCATTCTCTTTTACCATACCCTACCCTACCCTTTGTCTTTTCTTTTCTTTTCTCAACAACTGTCTGAAATTCTCTCCCCCTGTGAAAAAAAGAACGTACCCCGAGGTGCGTGCCTTTACATTTCAAAGCACTTCGATTGTCGTAGTCGGTTGGATAGCCCTCTTTCCTTCTAGTTTTTTCTCTCCTTCGTTCGGGGGCGCGCTTAGCGTAACAGGGGTAGTTTTACACACCTCCCCTCTTCCCATCGTTCATTTCTTTTTCTTGCCTTTCTTTGGTCTGGGCCGTTCGGTCCTGTCTTGCCAGGCCTTTTCGGGAAAAATCCCGCTGACAAAGGTGCTCAAGGGTCAATCCAATATAAATCAGAACACGGGGATTAGGGCGAGGGGAATGGTGGGGTGTAACGATGGCTTCAGGAGAAGTACCTCCATAAAATACCGAAATCTGGATGTATTCTTTTATTTTATAGAAATTACAGAGTCTTGAGATGCGATAGCAGCAATGAGGTTGTTCGTTGAGAAATTCATTTACAGGAAAAGGTATATTTCGTGAGACGGCCTACAGATATTTTTTTCAAAGTCAAAGTGAGACATAGAGTGCAGTTTACGTACAGTGTGTAAGCTGTACGCGTTGATTCTTTGTTTGACATTTTAGAGTGCATAATTTACAATTTGTTTATAATGACTATAAGAGTGAAATGATCAATTTGAGTTTACATGTTTATCCTAATACATCACGGTATAACGTGTAATATACCATACTAGCTGGCCCGATGCGCACTTCGCTGCGCGTATTTGGAATGAAGTAACTTTGAATCCAGATGTATCAGAATATATGTGACACGATGTCATAGAACGAATATGACCACAGACTCGATCTTTGGTTAACATTAACTATTTATTTGGTAATAATGTAGAACTATTGAATTGTTCAAATAATTTTTTTCAAAACTTGCTCTTTAAGAATGTAATACGTTTTTGCGAATAAATAGTTTTTTTCTCGCCGAAATCAACAATGTTATGTTATCACAAACTGTGAATATAAAATACGGACATTTAAAAAAAATCAAGAAAATAATGGAAACTCATTTATTATCGTAAAGCTAAATATATATGTACATATATATTAGGGTGGTCGTTAAAATGGCTTTGGTGGAATTTTGACCATGCTGCTACCTCAATCGGTTCAAAATAATGAAAAAACATTACCTAATTTTTTTCATATTTTTATTCCATTATTAACCCGTGACTGTAAGGCCGTCGTTTTTCCCCTTTAAATAACATGGGTTTTCGTCTTCAATAGGGTATTTATTTTTTTTCAAGCACCCCATGCACTGGAAAAAAAAAATTTGACATTGTAAATTATAATCAACGAATATAAGAAGCTACGAAAAAAATTTCAGTCCTCTACGTGAATTCCTTGTATGTTATCTGTTACAGACAAAACGAGAAATGGGTCAAAATAATGAATTTTATTCACGATTTCCTAGTAATCGGATATTTGGACATGAATTACTAGCGAACTGTGGATAAAATATCGTACTGTGAGTTTTGGAAATTGCCTATTTTGACGAAACGATTACAGCCCTCGGCTTTGCCTCGGGCTGCAAACTTTCGTTTCGTCGAAACCGACATTTCTAAAACTCGCAGTAATATACTATTCTCATATAACGTATGTTTTTCTTTAATCAGTTCATAGAATATTAGTTTTACGGTTGATGATTGGCAATTATCATTACAAATTAAGTTTGTATTAAATATTTACGCACTTGCGGTGAACTTTCTAGCCACCCTCCTCCCCTCAACCCTTCCCCCCCCCACTTATAGGCCCCTTAATTAAATAATTCCAAAACCGAAACATTTCGGATTAGAACACTAAAAATTTTTTGTTTTTCCGTGGATAGGCAGAAAAATAAATGGATGATGGGAAAATTTGTTACACAAGCGCAAAAATTGTAACTCGAGTTGAAGACGAGGGCTGCAATAATCAGAATGCCATCATAATTTTTCACTGATTTTTTTCTCGAAACTTCATAATATACTCTTGCTGTAATAATTGACATATCCTTTTTATGAGATGCAATAACGCTTCTTATTGCTAATAAAAAAAAATTACGAAAAAACATCAACGGCGTATATGAAAAAAGATCAAATTTTCTCCAACGTTTATTTACTGCAATCTTAAGTAATATACGTACCTATGGTTCAAAATTTTTTTGAAATCGAAACATATCAATCACTTTAGTGCAATAGACGATTAGTTGAATCTACTTCTTAGTGAAGCAGGCATCACGATTCTTTTATATACAGCGAGACAAGGCTCAATGATTTAACATGGAATTTGAATACGCGAAATTGTTTTTTAACTAAATTTTTTGATTTTGATGCAAATGAAACGCATATTCAAACATCAATAAAAAAATATGATTGCATTCTGATTATTGCACCCCTCGTTTTCAACTGGAGTTACAACTTTTGCGCTTGTATAACAAATTTTCTCATCATCCATTTATTTTTCTACCTATCGACGGAAAAACAAACAATTTTTAGTGTTCTAATCCGAAATGTTTCGGTTTTGGAAATATTTAATTAAGGGGCCTAAAAGTGGGGGAAAGGGTTGCGGGGGGGGGGTGGCTAGAAAGTTCACTGCAAGTGCGTAATATTTCATACAAATTTAATTTGTAACGATAATTACCAAACATCAACTGTAAAACTAATATTCTATGAACTGATTCAAGAAAAACTTACGTTATACGAGAAAATTCATTATTTTGACCTATTTCTCGTGTTGTATGTAACAGACAACATACAAGGAATTCACGTAGAGGTCTGAAATTTTTTTCGTATTTTCTTATATTCGTTGACTATAATTTACAATGTCAAACTTTTTTTTTCCAGTGCATGGGGTGCTTGAAAAAAAAATAAATACTGTATTGAAGACGAAAACGCATGTTATTTAAATGGGAAAAACGACGGCTCTACAGGCACAGGATAATATTGGAAGAAAAATCTGAAAAAAATTAGGTAATGGTTTTTAATTATTTCGAACCGATTTAGGGGGCGGCACGGTCAAAATTCCATGAAAGCTATTTGAACGACCACCCTAGTGTGTGTGTGTGTGTGTGTGTGTGTGTGTGCGCGCGCGCGCGCGTGCGTGCGTGTGTGTGTATGTGTGTGTTAAGGCGGTCCTTATTTGAGCAAAGTTGGAAAATGATGCGGGATCGGCCAGAAAATTATTCAAGATATTAATAAAAAATTTTCCTTAAAATTTGAGCCAATTCCAACTATATTAACTCGTACCTCTAGAACAGTGATTTTTTATATGGGAAATACATGTAATTTATCATCCAAAACAGGAATAGATAATTATGCTACAAGGGAGAAAGAGGATGATTTCAACGAATGCGAAATTGGGCACGAGCGGAGCGAGTGCCAAAACGTAATGTAATGGCCACTTTTTTTGCGTGGAACGCGGGAGGAAAATATACTATTTTAGGGAAACTACAATATGTAATTTTGCTGATTTTCGACGCGACTTCGTTACTATTGTGACAATTTGACAGAACAAAACACAAGAAACTTATGTACATAAGTTATGACTTATGGACAGTGTGAGTCGAGTGAGTATGGCAGTCGTGTTGAGTCATGTTCAGTGTTCGTAACTCGGTAGTACTAAACAAGAACAGACTTATGTTTGATTGAGCGCTAGAAAAGGAAGGAAGATTGAAAGTTACGAACACTGGTCGTGTGAAGTTGGCTGCGCGCATGTTTTTAAGAACACATTAAGTTCGCGCTGGGAAATACGTCAAAATCCTTCGTGACAATTATTCTTCCTTCATATCAGCGTGTTTTTTTCTTTTCTTACCTCGTATCAGTGATTTATTAATATTTCCCTAGGGAAGAATGATTTCTCCCGCTCATTTGTGAGGACCCCAAAAAGTGGATTTTGTTCCCGCATTCCATGCAAAAAAGTGGCCTTTTTTGTGGATATATGGTAAAAAATTTTTTTATAGCCCACATGAATTTGTTAAAAAAATTGGACCTTTGTTTTTATTGTTGTATATGATATCAGATTTTAACTGTGATTTTTCTAGACGATTCAGAAAATTCTTTCCCTTCTTTCAAGCCGAGTGAATATGATGGAATATGATGGGATATGATGGAATATGATGAAATATGATGATGAAAAGAATTCTGAATCATTGACAAATATTGATTCCATGTTGGGTAATAACCAGATGAGTGGCAAGTCCGTGATTCATATTATTCCGAAATTCCTTAATACATGCACCAAGTTTTCTTTTAGTCTGCCTTACATACACCGCATCAAATAAAGAATTACAATTTAATAGGTAAACCAAACCCTGCAGATCATCCTTAGGCAACGAATTCTTACCCTTTCGAATAAAATCCAAATTTTTCTCGTTAATGATTGTGCGTGTAACTTGAAACTGAATCTTAGGAGAGATATCGCTTAAAAATTTACTGAAAGTTATGTATTAATTTTCGCAAAACATAAAATCGAAAAAAAAATTTGACAGAAAAATTTAAACTAATTATATATTTTTTAAATTGCAGACTCGAATAAGTTTCTACATTTAAGGTTTTGTGAAAGTTGACAAAGGATTTTCAACCTAGACAAATATGGAAAGAATTTCGATGATTTTGTGTTTGTGGTTTTCATTCCTACTCCTCGGAAGATCACGGTCATTGATTCAACTTTAAACTATAATAGATTTTCTGATTTTGAGTTTTGTAAAAAGTCGCACAAAATTTTTATACTCATCAAAAATGAAAATTATTGTTGGAAATCGATTTTCAAATTTCCGCGCGAGACCAAGCAGCGCCCCTCTCCCCCTTTTTTTGTGACCTAACGTTCTTGACGATATATATAGATATAGTATTGTACTCAATAAAGACCAGCTTTTTACTTGTACCGAATTTCTGCGTTATCATTGAAAATCGTCATCCCTCAGGTGAAATTACGACAGGTTATGAGCCCAGAACGTCTCCCCTGCGCCGAGAAGTAAACGAGAAGTGAACGCGAAACGAAACTGGGAGTGAAGCAATACACGTCCGTGAAAGCGAGGTTAGGTGGTCAACTTAACCTCACTCTGGTAGCGTGGTCGGTCAGACCACGCTATTTTTTCCACCGCGAAAAGAAAGGAAAGAAATCTCCGGAACCGAAAATGGGCTACGCGGGCGTGAGAATCGAACCCCTCGGGAAAGACAATTTTGATACATGGAAAATTCAGGTCGAAGCGCTCCTGATTAGAAACGACTCGTGGAAACACGTAAACGGCACGACCCCGAAACCCACTGAACCTCCCGTGGCCGTCGACGAATGGACATTGAATGACGCGAAAGCCAGATCGGATCTCATCCTGGCAATCTGCCCGTCTGAACTGAGGCAAATAAAGAATTGTGAAATCTCGAAAGAAATTTAGGAAAAACTTCAAAGTGTTTACCTATCATCGGGGCCCGCTAAAAAAGCTACGCTCTTAAAGACGCTCATTTCACTCAAAATGAAAAGCGGGGAGAGCATGCGCGACCATGTGCGGAATTTCTTCGAGGTAGTCGACAAACTCCAGGAGATGGAACTCGAAATCGTCGACGACCTCTCACGATCCTGTTCCTGTACAGCATTCTCAAGCAATACGAATCTTTCAGAATCGGCATTGAGACGCAAGAAAAACTGCCACCTCCAGAAAACTTGAAGGTCAAGATGTTGGAAGAATACGAGGCCAGAAAACGAGATAAGAGTAAGAAAATGCAGGGCGCTATGTTTGGCAACAGAAAAACATGTAAATCTTTTCAGGGTGGAAATAAAGAGAATCAGAATTTTAGAAAGAACCAAGAAAACTCTGAAAAATTTTAATTTAAATGCCATACCTGTGAAAAAATGAGACATAAGGCTCAATATTGTCGGTCAAGATTTTTCCAGAAAGACAAACAATTCACTGGCAGCAAGAAAAATGCAGAGTCAACACAACACGTAGAAATTGCCATGAAAATCAACCCAGAGAATTTCAAGCAGTGGTGTTTGTACTCGGATGCGTCGTCCCACATGTGCGCACAAAAGGAGAAGTTCAACGAAATCCACACAGCAAAATCCCAGGTACTAATTTGGTAACCAGTAACTCGACAAAAATTGGAGGAAGTGGCACTGTGAAATTGAACACGAACGACGGGGTGACAGCCAGGATCGAGAGAACTCTGTTCATGCCTGAACTCCGCTCGAACCTTTTATCTGTGGGAAAAATGACCGACAGTGGCTGCGAGGTCATTTTCCGAAAAAACCAGGCCGTCATAGTCAACACTGAAACGAAGGACATTATCATGACAGCAAAAAGAATTCGAGACCTGTATTTCATAACAGAGACAAATGAAAAAGTTGAAGAGGGAAAAATAGCGCAAATCTCAGAGTCACCACTACAGGAATGGCACGAAAAATTTGGTCACCTCAACGAAAAGGACCTGAAGGACGTCATCCGAAAAAAGAAAGTGGATGGAATCCACATCCGGGCCGAAGAAAAACTCCCCGTGTATGAGACGTGCATCCAGGGGAAGCAGACCCAGAGACCATATACGTCGTCGGAAACCAAGTCCGAGAAAATCCTGGATCTCATCCACACCGACGTTTGCAGGCCCATGCGCACTGAATCCCTGGCCGGATCACGCTACTTCGTGACCTTCATCGACGACAAGTCCAAGTGGTGTGAAGTTTACTTCATAAAAAGGAAGAGTGAAGTACCTGAAAAATTCAAGGAATTTAAGGCACTGGTCGAGAAGAAAACTGGAGAAAAAATTAAGAAAGTTCGTACAGAAAATGGCTATACTCGACAGCAAAATGGAGTAGCGGAGAGAAAGAACCGGACACTGGTGGAAATGGCACGGTGCATGATGCTACAGACCGAGGTCTCAGAAGGATTTTGGGCCGAGGCCATTCTCACGACGAACCACGTCCGAAACCGCTGCCCCTCAAGAAGCTTGAATGGAGAAGTCTTATTTACAATTTGGACAGGAAGAAAACCAGTTCTGAGCTATTTCCAACGATTTGGAACAACAGCATTTGCACTTAACAAGGCGATTGGAAAAGGAAAATTCGACCCAAGGTCTAAGAAATGCATTTCATCGGATACTCCACTCAATCGAAAGCGTACCGACTGTGGGATCGAGAATCTAGGAAAATTATACGAAGCAGGGATGTCACATTCACTGGTCTCCATCAAGAGCAGAAGAATTTTACCGAATTCATGGACGAGGAAATCTGGGAGAGAAAATCGGAAGTCCATGTCAAGATTCCTCCCTACGAAGAAAAGAAGAAAAAAAAACTACGAAGAAAAGAAGATTGAAAACTACGAAAAAAAGAAGATAGAAAACTACGAAAAAAAGAAGAAAGAAAACTACGAAAAAAAGAGAGGCTCCGTAGCGTAATGGTTACGCCGGCGGGCTACGGAACCTCAGGTGACGGGTTCGAGTCCCGACTGGTGCAGGAATTTTTTCAATCGAAAAAATTTCTTTCACCAGCACGGCAGTCGAATGCTGTTACCCTCCTCGGGCTGCCATGGGTTTTTTTCCTCAACGAGGTTTTCCCCCGTGGGCAATTTGTTAAGCTACGGTCGATGCAGTCGCGCAAATGCCAGCTTTGGGGAGTAAGGGAGATTGGAGGACCAAAACCGACGCCTTTCGTGGGCGGGGTTCCCACTAAGGGCGAACTTCTCCGGTGCCCGGGGGTGACACTCGATCCCCACACTTTGGGGAGAAAGTGCCGGCTTAACCGGCAGGGTGTGCAGTTCTGTGTCCCCCTCCCCCACAGAGGTCCTCACCGGAGATACCCCCGGGTCACGGTCAAATTGGGTACCTAGGAAAGAAGGGAAGAGTTGGGATATGGTCTCCTAGCCACATAGACTGAGGCCGATAACCGGGGAAAAAACTACAAAGAAAAAAAGAAAGAAAACTGCGAAGAAAAGAAGAAAGAAAACTACGAAGAAAAGAAGAAAGAAAACCACGAGGAAAAGAAAATGAAAAACTGCGAAGAGAAGAAAATGAAAAACTACAAGGAAAAGAAGACAGAAAATTCCGAAGAGAACACGGAGGACACTGATGAATACTCCTCAGCAAAAGAAGAAAGCCCGAAAATTGTCAAGAGAGGCATAGGGAGTCGAAAGATCGAGAGAACTGGAAAAAGGGGAAGACCGAGGAAAATTTTTCACGAAACCCCCTTAAGACAAGACATGGGTGACAAAAAGCATTTTGCAAATGTTGCGGAAAATTCAGATCCGCAGACAGCTAGTGAGGCGCTGTCCAGCCCTGAGGCCGATGAGTGGAAAGAGGTGATGATCAAGGAGTTCGAAGAACTCAAGAAGAACGAATGGTGGAAAATCGTCAACCGTCCAGAGGGGAAGAGAGTTGTAGAATCCAAGTGGGTACTTCGGACAAAGCTACATTCGGATGGAGGAGATGAACGATGAAAGGCGAGGCTCGTCGCAAAAGGCTTCACTAAACGGCCAGGCACCGACTTCACCGAGACTTTCGCACCTGTGGCAAGGATTGACTCGATACGTATTGTGATGGCTATGGCTGCAGAACTGGGACTCGAAATCCACCAGCTCGATTTCGTTAGCGCTTACTTGAACGGGAGTTTCGAGGAGGAAATTTTTATGGAAGTCCCCAGTGAGCTCTTCAGAATCCTAAAACTAGAAAAGTATCAGGAATTTGTCGGTCGAAAAGCCTGCTTACTCAAAAAGGCCCTCTATGGTTTGAAACAGTCGGGCCGACAATGGTATAAGAAACTGGACGAGAAACTCAAAGAACTGATTTGACACCACTGAGCTCGGACCCGTGTATGTATATACATAAAGAAGACAAAAACATCGTGATCGTGGCTATATACGTGGACGACCTGATAGTGGCCTTGAATGACGTGAAGAAACTCAACTACTTGAAACGGGAATTATCTAGATCATTTGACATGAAAGATTTGGGACCACTGAATTTTTGTCTCGGAATTGAATTCAAACATAATTAAAACACGGGAGAAATCACCATGCCATAAGAAAAATACATAAATGAAGTTCTACGTCGTTTTAAAATGGAGGACTGCAAGGAAGTGTCGACGCCATTGACCCCAGGAGAAAAATTGTCCAAGTCGATGTGTCCCAAGACCGAATAAGAACGACAAGAAACCGAGAAACTTCCCTATCAGAAACTCATCGGATCCCTGATGTACATTGCCGTATCAACTAGGCCGGATATCACTCGCGCTGTCAGCATACTCAGCCAATACAACGCGAATTACGGCGTACAGTGATGGACAGCAGCAGAGTGACTGCTTCGATACCTGAAAGGCACGAGAAAATTAGGATTAATTTTTCGAAAATCTGGGAAAAATCTCATTGAATTCACCGATGCGGACTGGGGCGCCAACATCGATGACCAAAAATCATATACAGGATATGCATTTTACCTGGGTGGTGCAGCTGTCAGTTGGGAGTCACGAAAACAGAGGACAGTTGCTATGTCCAGCACCGAGGCCAAGTACATGGCACTGGCCGACTCCGCGAAGGAAGCCATCTACTTGAAGCGATTTCTGCACGAGATCCTGGGAAAGCAGTGCACGGCAATCATCTACAACGACAACCAAAGGGCCGGTTTGTTGACCAAAAATCCTGTATTCCATAACCGCACCAAACACGTCGACATTCGGTACCATTTCGTTCGAGAATGCGTGGACAGGGACGAGATCGATATTAAATACATGCCCACCGAGGAAATGCCCGCTGACGTGCTTACTAAAGCGCTTTCATCCCAAAACACGCAAATTGCATCGAGAAACTAGGAGTAAACATCACGAGAAACAGAAATTGATCAGCTGTCGCCTGTCAACAACAAGCAGAACGGGTATAAGCATACGCAAGCAGAGCGAAAACAACATGGCGGAAGCAGGGAGAAGAGCCAAAGAGTTCAAGAACACCGGTGCGAACATTCAAATCGAGGGGAAGTGTTGGAAATCGACTCTCGAATCTCCGCGCCCGACCGAACAGAACCCCTCTCCCCCTTTCTTTGTGACTTAACCTTCTTGACGATATATACAGATATAGTATTGTACTCAATAAAGACCAGCTTTTTACTCGTACCGAATTTCCGCGTTATCATTGAAAAACGTCCACCCCTAGGTGAAATTATGACAATTATGTTTCTTTTGAGGGCAGAGATTTTGGCGCACTCTGTATACAGGGTGTGTCAAAAACAGCTAGGTATCATTTGCCTCTAATTTTGTTTACATTTCCCTAATACTCAAAGTCTTTCGAAACTTTTGGCAAAACTCGAAATGGGTGGAGATATTTGAGTTTGAAATTTAGACATAAACGTCCTTTATGAGGAGTGAGGATAGAACAACGTAGCTAAATTTACCGAAATTTTTTTAATAATAATCTGACTTGAAAAGACATTTGCCACTTTTTACAAAACTCTATACGAAAACGGATATCCCAATTTAAAATTGGAGGAGTCGATTAGTTGAAACTTTATATATTTAAATCTCTTTTAATTCTGAGTTTTGCAAACAAAGGAGTTTTAGACCCAAAAAAATATTAAGAACATTTTGAAGAATGATGATCTATAGTTTTGTCTTTACTCTTCGGATGAGAGCACCTACTAGTTGAATTTCAAATTTGAATATATCCGCCAATATTGAGTTTTGTGCAAAGATGTAGAAGCTTGTACCTTTAAGTCTGAATCTAGACTATTAGTCTTAGAAAAATATGAAATATAGTTAGACAAATCGTTCTCCGTGGGGTTTGATACAACATGTGTCCTTTCGGTTGGAAAGATTATCCATTCGTATTTTCAAATATAGATAGAGAAAATTTTCAACTTGAAATTTTATTTTCTTTCATTGTAAAGTGCATGATTTTCGCTGGAAAATTTCAAAATTTGTATACCCACGTAAATGTTAGTAAAAAGCTTACAAAATCATGAATTTCCATATATTATATGTGACATTTTCAAACATTTCATAAAACACATGAAACTTTTCGAGTTCTACAAATTATTTCAAAACTCACAAAATTTTACAACAATTTTTCCAGTACGTGCAATTTGCAGAGATGTAAGAATCCAGAAATATGCGATATTACCATACATGAAAAATTTTAACTATACCGATTTATATGAATCAAAAAAATATATATATAATACGTAAATTTCACTATCAATCTACTTTCATAAAAATTTTATGAAAGCATTTTCGTCAAAAATTCGATTAAGGTAACATGTTTAAATTTTATTTCATAATAGAATCGCGTTTTTTCAATGAAAATTGATAAAATGTACTGGTACAAGATATTGTGATACATTTTACTACAAAAAGGAAAATTGATAATGTAATTTGAAGTAACACTTCTCGCTCATTTCTTCGTCAATAAGTGAATAAAGTCGAGCTCATTGCTTTTTTGGTTTTTCCAGCAACAAATTTTCAGAACATGCATAAGTGCAATGTCGTGAAACATTAAAATGAATTTTCGTAAAAAAGTTATATAATTTATAATAAAACTGAAATGCTTGACTATTAATCTTCAAGCCTAAAATTAATTTCGAATCCTGATTTCGTGTAATCCTGCGCCTGCAAACCGTGGAAGAGAAATTGCAAAAGTTGCTTAAAAACGGCAGAAAATGAAGATGCATGCGTGAACAGCGGCAACGCTGACAACAGCGCAATCCAGTCTTCTTTTGTTTGCAATTGCTACCTGTTTGTTAATATTTGCCGCTTCAATATGGCGGTAAATCACAACCGATCACAATCACAGTAGTAGAATTCGCATATATTGTTGCGAATGCTAGTGCTGGGGTACGCCGTAGCTGCCTTACCGATGTATTTTCATGTTTAGCGATACCGTGGTATCAATGAAAAATCGTAATTTCGCAGTAAATTAAAAAAGTAACTAACTTTTCTTACATCAATCATTAGATCCATTCATTAAACACATCTTTCTGCGGTTGGACGCGCTTTTCTATTTCTCAAAAGCTTAAGTAACATTGTGCAACACAAAATTTGAGATGGGAAAATGATAGCAAAAATGGAATCTAGACCACATTTTAAGATATACGTGTCTTGGGATTTTTTTAGATTAGCTCTCATAGCCGAGTTATTCAACGGATAATTCTATTTTTTTCTCTTTTCAACACATTGCACGAGTTGGGCTGTCTCTCTTGCACCTTAATTGTTAAATGAACAACTTTATTGAGCTAATCTAGCGAAACCCTGAGACACGTATGTAGTTTTGATTCTATTTTTGCTAATTTCATGCCAGCTCATTTTAATGACTTGAATTTTGTTGCACAGTGTAATCAGTAAACGTAGGTGGTGATAGTTTGTGAATCGCTTGGTGATCGTTCAGTAATTGAAAAAAAATCATCAAACGATCACGGCGCGTTTGCTAGGGCTAATTGTACGTGATTATGTTAGAAGAAAATAAAAACAAACATATTGTCATATATATATATATATATATATATATATATATATATATATATAAAACAAAATTTAGATGAATTATGATTTCGACACCTTTCGTCCGGGTATACATACGTGGGTTTCTTTTGAATTTCATGTCGTCATCGCGATTGTTCATCGAATAGTTCATCGAATCGACGAAAAAGTGATTTGGTCTGAAATCGAAATCAGTACCTGATTTTGTTTTTTTAAATTCGAAAATAGAGTATTTGTAAATGAAAAATAAAATGTAATAAAAATGATTAATGAATGAAAAAATCGATGATTCATTGGCCCTCGCCTAAAAAGCCACGCCTCAGGTCCTGGTTACAAAATATACATTTATCGTTCTAGTAATGTTATATACTATGAGGACTCGACAAATAAAACCAAGCTTTCGGTTTCATACATTCAACTATTCACTTTTAATCGAAAAATACAGCTGCCAGATAATAAAAATGTTTGTAAATTTCTATTATGTAGACGGAGAATTTTTGAATCAAATAAATCTTTTGCAATATTCGAGAGTAAATGCGTAAGAAATTATCAATTTATAAAGCCCGAGAAAAAACTACCAAATGAGGTTGTAAGAAAGTAATGTTATGATTATAGAAAAATTTCGACATCTTGCGAAGATGAGAGGTATATATTTTAGGGAAAAGACGCGAGTTTTCGCCTCTGATCGACATGACAATACATCTTTGAAGACTTTAGGGTGCGAGCTGAATATTTCGAAAAAGTGAGGAACACACGCACTGTTTTTTCTACGCAAATATTGAATTTCATTCACTCTCGGAATGTATGTCAAATAAAGGAAAATCAATATTCTTTTCAAATGGTTTACGTATTTTGTCACGGTTGCCAAGTACATTAAACACGCATCTGTTCAAATACTGTTTTTGAGTTGTTTATAATCACCGATTGGATATGAAAATGATACAATATATGTTTTTGTTATTCAGCCCCTGATTGACACAAATTAGCATTTAATTTCCGTAACTTTTCTTTTGTAATGTCGAATTAGCAATGTTTAGTAGTAAAATTGTTACATTTTCCCGTATTTTAATTTTCATTTTGACAAATGTACACGGAGAGAAATTTCAAGCGCCTAACGCATGAGAGCGATCTTGCTGTTATGTCATGTTGAAACTTAGTTCCACCAGCTAGAATTCTTGAAATTCTAGCGTGAAAACGTCAATGCCTGAGAAGCAACATTTTCTTGCTTCTGATGTAAAAATCTATTTGAAAATGGAAGCTATTCCACGTTAAAAACAAGGTTACCCTCTTACTCTGAACGCAAGAAAATCTTGGCCCAAAGGCATGAGTTTCGTACGTTTCAGATAAAGCTACCCTTATTTCTGAAGACTGCGTCTTATTTTTGCTTGCATTTTATGCTTTTTTGGCTCACAAGGAGACCTCACAATGGATCACAGGCTCTGAATAATGGCATATTTGCTGCCGTGCAGAGGGACCTTAGTAAAACACAAACATGCCAAAATTTTCGGCGAATGGGAGAAATGACCTACTTTTTTCGCGATTTTCTATTATCGTGTTAAGAGAGATAAAAAAACCCCTTTTTTTTTAATTTCACTAACTATTACTATATTTTGAATATTGTTATACTATAATATTAGTTTTTAATTGCAAAAGGGGGGATTTAAAGTTACTTTTATCCAGCAGTTTTGAGAAACATTCCATGTATTACAATAAATATCTTAGCGTTCGGGACGCACTCATTAGACCGAATTTTCAAAACACCGAACTGGTCATTTGTTAGAATTACAAAATTCCGAAATATAAAAAAACCGAGAAAAAAATGCTCGAAATCCCCAATGCTCTGAAATTTTGTTCCTCTGAAATTTTAAATTGCCGTGATCCCATTTCAACGAATATTTACCATATATCACCGATCGATCAACGCGCAGAAAATTCGACGCACTGAACATTAATAATTTCCATTCAACGAAATCCCGGATCATCATTTCTCCGAGAATTTTATTTTCCGAATTTTCGATACGCAGAAAACATAAATGACCGATTCTGATTTTCTCCGATTCTCTAATCAACCGTTTATTCATTTTACCGAACCGTCATTTAACAGAATCCACATTGGTCGATTTTTCACGTGTCCGATTTATCATTGTTCCGATTAATTAAAAATCCGAAGTATCAAAACAACGAAAGTTCAATACATGGAATTCTTAAAACAGCGAAAATTCACGTT
>JAPYZL010052763.1:0-31965 GCA_030522825.1 Platygaster orseoliae | reverse complement strand
AACAAAGTGTTAATAAATCCACATTTGTAAAATAAATTTTAATGTCAAAAAATGACGGTTGAAAAATAGGTCTTTATTAGTGTACTACCCCCTTAAGAATGCAGTCTGATAGTTGAATATTATTTTAAGATGCAGCAAAATCAAGGCACGTTTTGAAATTCAAATATCGCCTTCAATTTCATTTATGTTCACAATTACTTTCAAGCGTGCAAGTTTAAAATTCAGAAGATATATCATAATTTGAAGTTATCATTACTAAGTTAGGACAAATTCTTTTGATTTTAGACAATACTTTATTTTAAAGTCATGCCTTGCTTTATGTACCTTAAAATAAGAAGATTGATTATAATATAAGAAAATCATTCTTGATTTAAGACATATTCTTATTATCTAAGACGATATTTGAATTTCAAGTCATATCTTAATTTTGCTGCATCTTAAAATGAAAGTTTGTTTGAAATTAAGATTTATCATACTCTAAAGAAATCATTCTTGATTTAAGACAATATCTGAATTTCAGGTCATGTCTTAATTTTTGTATCTTAAAATAAGAGGATATGTTTCAAGTGAGGAAGATTTATTACAATTTAATGAAATATTTTTTATTTAAGACACTTTTTTCTATTTAAGACAATGTTTGAATTTCAAGTCATGCTTCAATTTCGTTGAATCTTAAAACAAGACTTTTAAGAATGCAGTTTGATAGTTGAATATTATTTTAAGATGTATCAAAATCAAGGCATGCTTAGAAATTCAAATATTTATCATGTGACGTGGTAAAATGGAGCGTTTTAAGGGTAACCATATACTGAGAGAAAAATCTAGTACTTTTTACTACAAAATATAGTCATTGTGGATAGAGGTGAAATATGATAAATTTCACTATATACAGTGTTGTATTATTGGAAATATTTCTTAAAATTATTTATTGGATATTTTGTTCATTGCAGTTCATTTAAATAATTACAGCGTAGTAATTGTAAAAATACTGTAATATTGAACAATTATAATCACATAGTAAAAGTTTAACATACTTATTTGAACGACACTACCTTGGGGATCGTTGTAGTATTTCCATTAAATAATATGAAAAGATGTTAAGGTTTTTTTTTACGAAAAATAACGTTTATGCATTTTCATGATTAAAAACTTGTATAATAGAGTTTGTTTTACTATCGATGAATCTACTCGATGTTTTCAATTACCTAAAATGCACAAATATATCTTTCGTAAAATTGTTTGTATTATATCTGCATTTCATCATTTCTGAAAATGCATATACAAAATGAAAACCCAGAATGTGTATACTGTTAAAATGGAATTTCGTCGTTCTTCTGCAAATGGAAAATGACGTTTACAAATTCCACTCATATTATACACCAATTTCGAAATGTACTGTATAATGCATTATGTTTTCTGAAAAAAGTAACTGTACAAATTGAAACAATTTTCACAAAACAAAACAAAAACTGTGAATGTTTGATCACGTTTTCTCTTGTAATTAAGTTTTAAAAGAAACAGGAATTCTACGGGATAAATAATTGATGGAATGAATGGCACCGACGCACGGAAACAGTTTCGTAGTATGAATAGTTCGATTTCTGCGGTTCGTTCATGTGGATTAACAAGTGTTTAAAACTTTTGCAGTGGGAACTTTAACGAGGTTTGTTATTCATCAATTGTGTTCGGAAGTCTGAATTCCGGTTTAATTTGGAGTACTGAACGTAAGACTTTGTGCCAACGTGAATTTAAATTAACTGTCTTCGATTTTAACGTGTGTGTGGAAACTTTCAGTCTTATTATAAGTTAATTCATTTTAAGTTGGTTGTTGGCTTCATAAAAAAAACTAAAAAAAAATACTATTGATGGGAATTTTACTTTTATCGACTTCCTGATTGAAGAAAATGGAATGTAAAACTTTCATACATTTTTCTTCTTTTTTTTTTACTGTTCATTATCTGTTCTTTAAAAGTCCTTTGCGTGACTCCGTTTTTCTAACGGCTTACATGAGAATCCTAAACTAATTCTCTCTACAACACGACACAAAGTAGCAAAAATCGAGCGAAAAAATTAAACACCGTTCGCTTCAAAGGAAAAGTCAACGGTGCTTCTATTCACGGTGCACTGGAAGTCGACGAATCGCTTTTTTCAGTCTGAACATTTTCTCACTTTTATACAAAAACGAGTCTCTAAAAAGATCCACAGAAAAACTTTTACAAAGTCATTTTCGAACTATTTTGTGTAATGAGAAAACAACGAATTCCATTTTCTTTTTGATTGTCAGGCAGAGCAAAAATATTCTACAGTAAAGAACTTCTTAATTAATTTACAACAAAGGGAAAACGTGCTTTTGTACCATGCCCTGCTTATATTGTAAAACCTGCAATACTAGAATCTCAAAATTATCAAATTTTTTTTTTTAATTGGAAACCAGCAAAAAACATTCAAAAACAGAATTTCAACTTTTATTTTTTCATAACTAAACACTAGTTTCTCTATGCTTAGGCATATATATTATTTTCTAAGTAAGCTCTCTGTCGCAGGAACGTTTTATTAAGCATCTCACTATGCATTTTGAGAACTAATTTCTATCAAAACGCCGAGCAGTAATGCGTTTCTTGCCACCGACTCAGTCATTGCATATTAGCACAAGTAGGTGAATTTCGGAGTCCAGCAATTGGCGCTACTCCAGCGTTACAAACCATGCAGAAACTAGAGAAAAAGGTGCCCTGTAAAAAAAGTGTGGAAATCCTTCCACTGTAAATTATACGTTCTTTAAGAACACAAGAAAAGAACGCAAATTATTTCCGGCAACTTTCAAGATATTAATTTTATGACTGTTGGCGTTCTCGTTCACGTGCTGAATTCTTTTGCAGTACTTCACATATCAGTCAAAAATTGTTTAGAAATTTTTTTGTGAATTCTGTCATTTTATATTGAATCTTTATTACTTATCAGTATAATATAATATGAATATATTATTATATTATCATTATCAATCTTTTAACTGTTGTTTTCATACAAAAAAATTTACGATGCTGAAAGTTCCTTTACCAATTTATAAGGCACTATAAACTATAACAAATACGGTGCTTATTGAATTTTGTGATTTTTAATGTTGAAGTCTAGAATAATATATTTTCAATGTTTGTGTTATATGTAACGACATTCGAATTTTGTGATTTTCGAGATTTAGATTTTCTTATTTCCGTCTTTTTGGTATTTTTAATGATTCTTTAATTTTTGAGTAATAAACGAGCATTATGATTTTCTTTTCGCTTTCAAAATTCGGTACTGTAGAAATTAAAGTTGAAAAGTATTTTTTATTTTTATAGATTTTTTTAAAAATTATAACCTTACAGATTTTAGGTATTTCAAAGATTTCTAGAAATTTCGTATTGCATGTTATTTTTGTGAACTGTTTTTTTATGAACTAGTATTTTCAATAATTTATTTAAAAAAAATTTGTTTTAGAAAAATATAGTTATTTTCTGTGAAAGTTTATGATTTATAATTTCTCAGTCCAGAATCATACATTTTTAATGATCGAATTATGTGTAGCGAAATTCAATTTTTGTGACTTTCAAGATTCAGATTATTTTTTTTCTGATACTTTTGGTATTTTTCGTAATTTTTTGATTTTTGAGATATAAACGAGAATTATGATTTTTTTTTGGCTTTTTCAAATTCGATACTGTAGAAATCAAAGTTGAAAAATATTTTATATTTTCATAAACTTTTAAAAAAATTTTAATTTCACATATTTTAGGTATTTCAAAGATTTCAAGAAATTTCGTATTACATGTTATTTATGAACTTTTATTTATTTACCGGTATTTTAAACAATTTTCAAAGTTTTCATAGATCACTACACAGAATTCTAGAATTTTATACTATATTATTAGAAAACTGACTATTTTCATTACCGTCTCTCAATTTTCAATGAACATCTTTTTTTATATTTTTTGGAGTATTAGGACAATCGAAACAATATCATGATTTTTTATTTTCTAATCCAGAATTTCACATTTTTAATTTTTGGGTTATATGTAGCAAAATTCAATTCTTGTGATTTTTAAGTTTTAGATTTTTTTTCAATTTCTTTGATAGTTTTTGTAATTCTTTAATTTTCGAGCAATAAACGAGCATTATGAATGTCTATTCAATTTTTTGATTTTTAACTTCGACATTGTAGGAAACAAAGTTAAAAATTTATTAAATATTTTTATAGATTTTTATAGAAATTTAAACTTTTCAGATTTTAGGTATTTCAAAGATTTCTAGAATTTTCGTATTGCATGTTATTTATGAACTTTTTTTTATTTACTGGTATTTTCAACAATTTGCAGTGTTTCTTCGGATCACTATACAAAATTCTATTCCATGCAATATTATAAACCATAATTGATAGTTTTGTAATTGAAAATTTTTTTTTGAATTTCAATTCCAACGTAACCAATATTTATTTACTTTCCAATTCATTTCAACAGTAAAATGAATTTTATTTGCCGGTATGAAATTCGACATACATTTAAATTTCCTGCGTGCGCTAACTAAACGCGCAGTTAAATCTTTGCGTCAATCATCAGCTGATTTCTATTTCACTCCCTTGAGTAGAGAAGTTTCACTTCAAAATTAAAACTACAAACTTTTTTTACCAGATTCGATTTTTCTACGTCGAACGCTACGCCCGTAAAATCGCAAGGCAGGGTTAAGTTTTGATTGAATCAACCGTTCGTGGAATGTTTCATTTCGACTAACTGCTCAAATTAAAACATCGCGTAATTGCGGAAACCCTGTGCAATTATCTCCTCCAAGGTTTGAAAAGCACACAAAGCCAGAAGTGAACGGGAGCATTTAATTATTTTCGTTCATCAATTTATTCGTAATCAAAATCCTAGTTGTGTTGGAATGTTTAAAATGAAACTTTGATATTGAATTTATGCATTTGACGTCATGTGCAAATATGAGTAGTATTTTTAGAGTAGGAAAATTTTCAGAATTTTAATGTATGTTTTATGTATTTTTCATACTGTAGGTTAGTTGTAACAATTTTTAGTTTTGATGTTTAGTTCAGATGTTTTGTCTTGGATGTGTTAGATTAAATATTTTTTACCCAACTCTCAATTTTTACATCTATGTTCATAAAGAAGTTCCAACTTGCAGGCTCTTCTGCAAGTTAGTCTGCAGCAAGTAGTATTGCTCAACCTCTGGTCAGGCAATAACGAATGGCCTTATGCAACACAGTGAAATTTCTTTATTATTCTATTATTTTATATTTACTAGCTCAGTAGTCCATAACAGACTCATTTTTTTTCTTTGAACTGCAATACAAAACATTTTCAACCACTCGAATGACTTTCTTACAAATCCACAATAATTCATCGCATCCTTACACGTAGAAAAAAAAATGCTTTAACCCAAAACAACCTTATTCTAAATAAGCTCCAGCGGAAGTAAAAATTTCCTCTCTCTAT
The DNA here is from genome assembly GCA_030522825.1 of Platygaster orseoliae. Lineage (NCBI taxonomy): Eukaryota > Metazoa > Arthropoda > Insecta > Hymenoptera > Platygastridae > Platygaster > Platygaster orseoliae. The sequence continues at coordinate 26,488 of JAPYZL010052763.1, read as the reverse complement.
GCACAATCTATCGGTCACTCTATACAAAATAGAGTGCAACGAGCGCTATCATAAATAGCTCGAACAAAAGGGAATTATCGGGCCTGGATTTGCGTATATAATGCATTAGCTCGGGATTCTCCTCATTGTACGTCCTTCTTCCTGCTTAGAGCCGTAGGTCGTACAAACGGTTTCAAGTTAGATTAAGTTGTGTATTTCACCAGCCCCTTCAGCCCCGTCCTTCCCCACCCCCTCTTCTCCTCGCCCCGGTTCGGTGGCACTGTACCCGATTCTCAACCGAGCTCCATTCGTTTGTCCGCACAGCCGAACTACTGTCGGATATACCTCTGATTAAGCTGATTTACGGGATACGTGGCGCGCACTCTATTCCCTCACTCGTGTGCCGCAACGTTCGATAATCCACTGTATTCGTACCGAATATGCACGCACGCCCGTCCCATTTAGCGCTTGACACCCTAAGCCATCATTAAGTGAGGGACCAGCCCTTCAACTATGCGAAATCGCGCTATTGGCGAAAAGTAGATTAAGTCTTCGTGATCTTATATGACCTACACTGAGAGAAAAATTAAGCATAGTATAGCAATAATTTAACATAGCTTTAATAATTTTTCTTGTAATAGAGGAGTTTAGAAAGTTTAAACTCATCCCGAATTTTGAAGAAAATTTATTATTATTATATAAGACGAGAAAACGAACTTATAGTAGTAAGAAAAATAAATATTGAAATAATAATCCATAGAAATATACAATAATGAATGGTTAAGTAATTTAAAATTAATTAAAAGGTATTTACTAAAATATATAAAACATACTAAATGGTTTTATATGTGTAAGTTCTGAAAGTTGAACTCCATTTTTAAATCTCTATTTTACTCAAAAATAAAAATTGTCCCAGCTGTAAAAGAATATTTTCTTTAACTTAATTCTAATTACCAGGTGAACCAAAAATATTTATTAAAAAAAAAATATTTAAATAAATATTTCGGCAGTTTTTGGCAGTACAAAAATATTTCGCCACTTTTAGAATTTTCGTAAATATTTTAAGGTTTTTCATTTTTAACCCCAAATATTTTCAACAATTTTTGACCATAAAAAATATATACTTCTTATGCATGTTTTGCCATTTTCTTTGTCTTCAATTTTCATTCTATTATTTGCAAATAAAATTAAAAATTTTTAAAAATTTAAAATAAATTTAAAAAGATTAGATGAAATTAAAAATGCACTTAATTTGCATTCAATTTTTCTTTTCGTTTTTTTAATTTAATATAATTCGTTTCATTTTCTTTGATTTTCAGTTTGAAAATTACTAAAAAATTATTTGACATGTCACATTTGTACAGATTCATAATCTGTTTACATTTCAAGATAAATAATCAATTGAAACATTATTCTATTCAAATCATAAATCGAAGAAAACTTAGCATAACATGTGGTCATTTTCTGCAATAATTTTGATTAGGAGCCGAAAATGTACCTAAACAAATGTACAAAAAACATAAAATTTGCTTGCATTTGATCATAAATATTTCTTGCCTATCATAAATATTTCCCTGTTTTTTCATGCATAAAGAAATGAATATTATTCATTTTATCATAAATATTTTTGGTTGCCCTGCTAATTACAAATGTTTGTTCAGGGTAACGTAAAAATGAAAACTAAAAACATTTTTTCAACCCAGTGATAAATAAGGAAATAGTTGATTCCACGAAAATGTTAATAATCTAAAAACCCTGGAACCCTGGAGCATTGAATTCTGGAAATCTAGATAGGAATCGATGAGTATACTATTGAATCTTTCGAATTATTAAAAATTTGAAAAAATACTAAAAGTGATGAAGTTCTATGGACGGATTTTTTTTTGAAAAATTTGAAAAAATGACTACGATCAATAAAACTTAGAACCTTAGAGCATCGAATTCTTAAAAGCGTACATAACATCGTATAAAAGTAGTGGAAATAATAAAAATACTAGAAAACGACACAAAATCTTATAATTGCTAAAAAAAGATGATAGTACAAAAGATCTATGAAATACCTTAAATTAAGGTAGATTCATGTTTCTTAAAAGTCCATTCATTTATTTAAAATTAATCAAAATTTGGATTTCAAAGCAACTAATTCCAGTAATCTTAATAGAAATGTACACACATACTAGAAATCCGAAAAATTACTAAAGAATCGATTAAATTTTTATCAATACTAAAAAAGTGCAAGGAATAGTTGAAAACTTTTAATACTCAAAAGCTGTGTATGAATAATTTTCTCAAAATTTTAGAGAACTTCTAGAAATCTCTAAAAAAAAAATCAGAGAATTGTTTAACTTGTATGAATACTTCAAAAAATACGAAAATATATCCATGGAAGTTTATTTTGAAGATACTGTTTTCTATGAAATCAAAGAAAATAATCGAAGTCGTTCAAATCTTCAATCTCTGAAAAACAAATCTCTAATAATATCATACATTTTGAACTTACATTGTAAGAGCACATCCGGTTCTAAACAGCTGTACAAAAATTTACAATGACATCAGAAAACTGTTCTAGGTTCATAAATGTTGATGAAATATAAAAAATACAAAAAATACAAAAAACGAAAAATGTACAACTCTAGACTCCAAAAGTAGTGTTCCTTTGAAGTACCGAAATTCAAAAAATTGGATAATCGTATCACACTATCTGAGATGAAAAATTATGAAATGCTTGAAAAAAATACTTTTCCGAATCCCCTCCCCTTAAAAAAATTGTCTGTCTAAACCTTTGTCGATGTGGTAGAATAATCATACATACCTCATACAAGACTGCATAAAAAATGTTCTTCAAGCGAGTTATCCATAATTGCTCCGGTCCACGTTGTATATAACTCGTGAGCTTCTCCGTTTTTTCCCCTTGATGTCTTTGAAGTCATAATTAAATTTTCAGCGCTTTTTACATCGTTAAGATGGGGATAATCCGTTTAAAAGCATGTTTTTTATTACTTGGTTGCAGGTAGCGGAGAGCCATGGCTGAGAAGCGAAAAGTACGCGGAACGTGGCACGGAAGTCCAGTTACCGTGTATACTAAAATTGCCACAATGTGTCGGGCTTCATAGCATCAAATGGTACCGCGGCAACAGCAGGATTTTCATCTACAGCGAGGACGTGGGCGTTACGAAAGGCAACAACGACATAGCCGCGAGGTCTGCAAGAATTTTATTGCCGATATTAACGTTCACACGTCGAGCTCTAAATTATGAATTGGCTTTTACGCGGCAATATTTCCATACATTATATTCAAGATATTTGGATGGCTCCGATGGGGATTCGCGTTGCCTGCGGCGAAATAAATTTACTTCTAATCTGTTTTGGATCGAATACGTGAGAGATCTAGTGATAGCACAGTGAAACTTTTAAAAATCTTCGAGTTATAATATTCTTTCTCGAATTCCAGTATAGTTGCGAATGGGATTCGTTAAAGTGTATGTATTGTGTGAAATTTGAATTATTTAAAAATAAGAGAAAAGTTTAACAAACGGAAGGTCTTAGTTTCGGAGCGTGGATTTTGAAAAAACTTTTTGTGTTTTTCTTCTGTCGGGTTATCGAAATATAACGTAGAAATTGCGGAAAAACTCGAAAGAAAATTTTCCGGGCGAGAAATCGAACTAGTTATTGCCTGAACTCAGTCCACAACACTACGGTAACTTAGTGTTATCGATTTATTTACTTATGCTTTTGGTTGTTTGATTATTAAAAAGTTTGAAAAGAGAGGTATTAAATATTTGAATAAATTAACTTGAATTCCTGAGGATGATCATTAATATTCTGATCCGCATAGAATGTACTTGATAGCTTTCAATGGATTTTTTCATGAACAGACTTGTCAACATTAATACAGGATTGAAAAGATACATGTCGAAAATTCCTCAATTTTGTTTGTAAATTGTTTTTTAGATGTGTGGATGACAATTTACATGTCATTCCGGTGTATTGGATTTGGGACATTATTTTTATTTTGAATATGTACAATCCTAGATTGAAATTACCGTATGAATTAGAAAACATGAGGAATATCAATATTTCAGAATTAAAAATAATCAGAAATGAAACCAGAATTGATATTGATTGATGTTTAGAACCAACATCTTTAGGAATATTCGTAAATTATTAATCCGAAGAACTGAAAGAGAGGTCGAAAACGTGATCGGAATATTGATCTAAATCCGCACTGAGAACAAAAAATAGTAATTTGTACTATAAATATTGAAAAAATTACTATATTTTAGAAAAATCCACAGTACTATTTTAAATTTTTATATTTTTCAGTACATTGAGATATAAATATATTTATTTTTACTACGCAGCATAGTCAAACGTCAAATATCACAATTCAGTAAAAAATACAAAACATATTGTTTTATTGTACTTTAGCAAATAACAATTTATAATGTACAAGATATAAGAAATTACCTCACATGATCAATGTTCATTAAGTTTACAAAGTTAACAAATCACACGAAAATTTTTTACTGAGATTTACCAAAAATAATGTAAAACTTTGAAAAAACAATTCGACGAAGGCCCTAACGAGGAATTTTCGAAACACGTTTATACAGAAGTGTTTTTGATTCTTATAAGAAATGGCAAAATTCTTATTACAATTAGAAATTTCTTCTAAGAATTTTAGTTCTTGTAATGTCGACCTTGAAAAATTTGAATAAGAATAAAAACCTTTCATAAAAATCAGTGACACTTTTATAAGAAATTTCAAATTTTTTATAAGAAAATATTTAAGCCTTGTATATTTCTTATGAACTGGAATTTTTATGAAAAAAATTTGTTATAAACATTTACACAGGAAATAAAATTTCATAAAAAAGTTTTTATCACCAGAATCTCAAGAGTTCAACCTTTTTTTTAAAACGACGAATTTCATCGTCGACGATTTTTAGGGGCTTCAATGAATTTGTTATTTTGTGGTTTTAAATCTTTGATAGTAAATCTCAAAAAAAAAATTCTCTCGTGATTTTTCAAAGTTGTAAACATTGTGAACATCATAATTATAATTTATACATTTTCTAGTAAGTATTACTATATGTATATAAGTTTCACTAGAACTTACAGCTACAACTACTGATTCCCAGTCATTTTCCCGAAGCAAAGTTCCCGAAGGGTCATTTTCCCGAATAACAATATTCCCGAAATGCCATTATTCCGAACGTATTATTTCCCGAATGGCCATTTCCCGAAAATATTTTTCCCCGAACGACAATTTTCCCGAAAGTATTATTTTCCGAATTTCGGTTGAAATTTCACTTTTTTCTCAATAAAATTGTATACATTTATGAATTTCATGAGAAGAGTCTTCAATAAGAAGATTCGTAGCAAAAATTCCGAATTAGGTTTCTTCAGATATAAAATTCAAAGGTTTTTTTTCGAAAGACAATTGTTTTGTAAATACGTAACCATGGCATTTCTAGACATTAGGCTGATAAGAAAATTTCCCGTTCGGAAAAATTAAAAACCCTTCGAGAAAAAGACCGTTCGGGAAAATGGTGTTTCGGGAAAATGGCCGTTCAAAAAAAGACCATTCGGGAAAACGGATTGGGGAAAATGGTTTTCGGGGAAAAAGGATTCGGGAAAATGGCCGTTCAAAAAAAGACCATTCGGGCAAACGGATTCGGGAAAATGGTTTTCGGGGAAAAGGGATTCGGGGAAATGGTTGGCAACGACAATTACTATACTATATGCCAATTACTACAATACAAATATTTTGAGTAATACAATACTGTATATAGTAAAATTCACTTTTGTTTTAGTATAAAGTATTAGACTTTTCTCTAATTGCGCCGTGACATTTTCGTTACCTGGATCTCTCTTAAATGCACGCGATAAAATCGAGAAAGAGGCGATAAAGGTACGTGTGATCACACGTGAAGCTCATAGTGACAATCGATGTGCGAACTGCCACGGTGGCATCGTACGCACGCATCGCGTTATGAAGCACGTACACCGTTTGAAGTTATACATCACTGAGAGCAGCTGCCAGATAAGCATATTTGATTTGTAATCAGCATTAAATGCCACGTACAGATTCGTACGTGGATATTAATTTGCGCGTGACACGGAGCGGGGCAAGGACCATTCGTGAACTAACGAAGCGTATTAAGCATACACGTGTCCTGCGCGTCCTCGCTATCGACATCATACGCCAATTCCATCTTTCAGATTCGTGCGGTTCGTCACGAGTCCGCTCGCGCCGGAACAATCCGATTTTCCTATTCATCCATCTCGCGTCTATTTATACAGTATCCGCGCACTGTACACCCACCAATATTCGTTGACGTTATCTTTCCGTGTTTGCGATTGACTCGGTGATTAGCTGTGGGTGGGGAAAGGGTTTACCATAATGGCATTGTCCGGTGACGAGAATCGAGAGTTTTCGAATTGGGTGACACATGGTTAATTGACCATTGAACGAGGGAAGGGGGGGAGGGTGGAAACTTCTCTTGAAATTTGACGTTTCTGGATATGATTATTTGGTCATCGTTGAGCAGATCATACAGATTTGAAGTCAATTTTTAAACGTATTTGAGGATTGAAGAAAGGGAAATTTTGTGTATCTTGTTGTGCTTTGATTTGAATGGAAAAACTGTTTGAGGAAATGAAATAGTTGGAAAAAAATAAGTAAATTAAGTAATACTTTTTCGTTCACATATTTAAATAAATGAAATTAAAAAACTTGATTTATCAGGTGAAAATTCTTTTTTTACGCATCAGTTCATCAAGCTGAAGTAAAAACTGATGAAACACAAAAAAACGAAGCGCATCATATTCATTCTCCTTTCGAACCAACTTTTTCACATTCATATCAAGAAACGTTTGATGTCAGTCTCGTTTGTAAAATAACTCTCTTGTCTTTTGGTGAATCATTTCATCAAATTTCTTTGATAAAAAGTAGAACATTTTCCCCCGCGGATATAATGAAAACCTGGAAATGATAATTGAAAAATGAGCTTTCAGGATTTTCAGTAAATGTTATTACGAGATTTCAGCCTCAGGGTGATGACAGAACTTAACGCTTGTCAAAGCCTTTCGGAAACATAATGAAATATTACTTTATCGTGATTACATGGTTGAGGGGCCAACATTTGTTCGACAAGGCTGCTCTTTGTTCTTTTTGATCTCGGCGTTTCACGTATGTATGATATCCTCTGGGCACGAAATTTTGAAATAATGCAGCGTGCAGGGGGAGATGCGTAAGCGGGAAACCCGCGATTAAAGAGCTTTCATTTTGCACTGTCATCTGTCTTCACTCAATTTCAATGTTCGTAAACGTAGCGGCGTACCTTTGATTTCAATGAATATTCAGTACTTACAATCAGTATCTCACCTGCAAACAGTGGCTCAAGTAAACAATTTTTCGGTAGGGGTTTCTCATGAGAAAATTATTTTGTCTTCAAATTTTCGAATAATTGAATTTTGAATTACATAATATGCGTAAATTATGAATTACCATATTCTATTCGAGTAAAGTGTTTTGTGTTTTTCATGTGGTAAAATAAGAAACTATTATTTTATTTCTCGTAAAATAATACCCTACGAATTTGGAACCTTATAAAATATTTATAAAATCCTTATAAAGACTTTTTATGAAGTGACCTTATAAAATCCTTGTAAGGATTTTAAGGATTTTATAAAGTGTCCTTATAAAATCTTTATGAGTTGATTAAAATTTTATAAGGAATTTCAAAATTTATAAGGATTACGAAATTCTATAAAATTTTTTCCTTATAAGGCTTTTATAAGGTCGCCGAATAAGGAATATTTACTTTTAAAAGAATTTCATAAGAATGCCTTATAAAAAATGGAAAATTTTATAAGGAATTTTTATCAGGATTTTATAAGGTTTTTATAAGGTTTCAAGTTAATAGGGTATACATGTATTTACTTTTATTTTGAATTCCCAAAGGGTTTGGTTCTTTGAATTTCAGGAATCGATTTGTAATTTTCATAGAAAAATCCTTTTTTGTTGTTGTTTGAACTCCAATCGTTTTGTTCGCTTTTTATACGTATTTCTGAATGTTTACAATATAATCCAATGATCATTCTTCGACAATTGTAACTAAAAATTCTTATTTTCAGATATTTCATTAACTATAATTATTAACAATAATTATTCAAAATAATTATTTTAAGTTATCTAGTTGAAAAACATTATATATCCTTTAAATGGAACATTACTTTCGATTATTTCCTTCAAATTAAAGTTTATAAAATGAAACTAGAAAAAAAGAGTTATTATTCTAACAACACAATTAACATTGAATCACGAGTATTTTAACGTACGAAATATCTTATTCCTCGTATTCCAAACTTTAAGCGGTGATTTTCTAAAAAATAAATATTTTCATGTTTCAAATATAAAATTTCTCAACTCTAAAAATGAAATTTCAACATAACATATTTACAGAAACATGATAGTTAAAATGATAAAAAGTTTTTTTTTTAATTTATCACGTAGTTTGATTTTTGATAACAAAAACCAAACTTTCATTGAATTACAAGTTTATTTTGCTATTGTTCAAATTTTTCAGGTATAATTATTATCAATTTTTAGATTTTTTTAACGTTTATTGGTAAAAAAGTCAGTCATTTGCCGAAAAATGTTCGAATTTGATTGTTTTCCTAACTAACTTCAAAACGTTAATTATTTTAATTCTACATCATTGAATTATAAATATTACGAATAACTTCCTCTGTGTTCTCTATATTTTGAAATTCGTTGATATTTCATATAACAATATTTTGTTATTTTATAAATGAATTATACAAAACGAGTAATGCAACTCCTAACTAATCTTCAAGCGGTGATTTTCTAAAAAATATATTTCTGCATGTTTCAAACATAATATTTCTATACTTTTATAATGAAATTTCGACATAACATATTTACAGAAACATGATAGTTGAAATGCGGAAATGTTTTTTTTAAATTTCCTATGTAGTTTGATTTTTAATACCAAAAACCGAATTTCCATTGAATTACAAGTTTATTTTGCTGTTCTTCAAATTTTTGAGGTATAATTATTATTAATTTTTGGACTTTTTTATGTTTCCTGGTAAAAAAATTAGTCATTTTCTGAAAAATGTTCGAATTTCCTCATTTTTCTAACTTACTTCAAGAAGATGATTATTTAAATTCTTAATTATTGAATGATAAATATTAAGTACAAATAACTTTCTCTGTGTTCTCTATGTTTTGAAATTCGTTGATATTTCATATAACAATTATTTGTTATTTTATAAATCTATTATACAAAAGCAGCAATGCAATACTGAAATTTGAAGGTAATGAACATTTTCGAAATTTCCCATGTTTAACAATGAAAGTTTGTAATTAATATAAACACTATCATTTCCAAGTAAAACAATAAAAAAAATGATTTTTAAATTTGTGTATTTACAAATTTTATTTCGACTTTTGAAATTGTATGAATTATTCTTCATTTTTCAGTATGTCAGAACAATGTCTAAAATTCACATTCTTTCCTTATAATTATATTTACATATTATAATCTAATTTTCATGTGAGAAAGTAATAAATTTTCGTGAGTTTTGGAAATACATATTTTGACGGAATAAAAGGCGATTTCCAAAATTCAATAATTTATAATAATTTACATGAGAATGTCTGTTTATTAACAATTCGTCCAAAAATTCTTTTTTCCCATACATCCGTAAAAAAGGCCACTTTATTTCTCAACTTTCTTCCCTGTGATCCGGGATTTATGAATATTTCCCTAGGGTTTTATTGATAACTCCCGCTGATTTCCAAGTACTCTAAAAAGAGGATTTCATTTCTGCGTTCCACAAAAATGAAGTTACCACTTTTACACATGCATGGGAAAAAATATTGTATGCTACACGAGACAAAAAGAATGATTCCAATGAGTGCAATCGCGCACTCGCTTCGCTCGTGCCCAAACTTTGCACTCATTGGAATCATCGTTTTTCTCCCTTGTAGCATAAATATCTATTTACAAAGTGAGTTTGCATGTGAAAGCTGTTGAAACTTTCAAATTTTGTTGTTGCAATTTCGCATCTTTTCTAATTCTTTATTTTACATTACTTTCTATGATTTTTAATTAACTTTTATGAAACAACCGTAATTTCGACTTTACTATTCAATTTTTTTATTATTACTCAGTTTATTACTCAAAAACTGATGTTCCTCGTATCTCGGTAGAGATTTCGATCCCCGAAACTTTTAAAAAAGCCTCGAACACATTAAAAAACTCCTCATTTTCACAAACTCTGAACAACAATATATTTTAACTTCTTCATTTCACTCTGTATTCCAAATAAATCCTTCTAACCGAATCAAACTATAATAACTCTGGTGTAATAAAGTTAGACTGCAAGAAATGGAAAAGCCTGTACTTCCGAGTGAGGTTTCTCTCCAAGTTTAAGTAAACATCTTCCGAATTATTAAGTGAATAAATAATTTGTTTGCTGATGAAAGCTCGTTGTATCCGAATCCTCAACTGCGTAATCAGTGATAACACAAATAACGGAAGCGCGGAGTAAGTTTTCTAGTCCAAGTTCCAAATGCCCTGTAGACATCGCAAGTTTTCAAGTGTATCCCTCGAGGGCTATTAACGCAGTTACTGTGGTTAATTTCCACCGACAACGTTTTCCTGAGCGTTATCATCGTAAAACCGAATCCCCTGCAATATCACGGCGCCGAGGTATTTCTGGCAGAAATCCGAATGTTCTTCTCTTTAAACAAGTGCATCCCATGCTAAATTGTGCCGCGGAAATAGCTCGTTATTTGTTCGCGTTCAGTTAATTAATCAAAAGCGAAATAGTTGGAGCGAACGCCCCTGACGTGCTGGAAATATGTGTTCGGAATCCAGCTTGTATAATCAGAGCGAGCATATGCATTTTTTTTGTTGCTGAAACGCGGCTCGTTATGGCAAACAAAAATACGGGAATTTCGGTCGATGTTTCAGATCTGACATGATTATTTCGGAAAACACGACGAAAACGTATTTGAGGATACCGGATTTGAAATTGGAGGACGAGGGGCTGTATCGGTGCGAGGCCACGTATTTAGCTGTCAACAGGGAGTGCAATAACGTCCAGCACATCGTCCTTAACGTCACTGGTAAGAAATTTTTTAACATTACTTTCCCTGAAAAGAAAAAAAAGAAAAGTTAACTTGAGTGTACGTCAAAAAAGAACTAGATTCCCAACTTGGACTATAATTCTACGTTTTCTCCACGTAATGGAAAGTCCTTTCAATCCTCTCGGTGTACCCTCATTTACAGTTCACTTAATTGTAACAAACACTTCCTTAAGAATCGTGTATTTAGCGCGATGATTTTCTCATGCCTGCAAGAAAAGAAATTGTAGTAAAGAAAATGCATAGTAGCTTCGAAGCGGCATAAGGTCGTTCCCAGTGATCAAAACCTCTAGAATTACAACTGGAGCGACTTTTCCTTCCCACGATTGAAGTCAACGAGCATATTGTCTTTAACTTCCAGGTGGTTCGTTACGTAAAACTATTAAGTTGCTTGGACACAGATTCAAAGAATTCGAGAACACTTCTTGAGATGTTATTTACACAAGAGTTTATATACTTTTGAAAGGCTACTCGTGAAATTGCTTAATTACTTGTTCATTTTTTTTTTTTTTTTTTGACCATTTGTTGTTTGGGAACAGCACAATAATTAAGTTCTAACTATTTATTTTCAATTATTTGAATAATAATCTCTCAATTACTTCAATATGTTTAAGATTTGTAGAAATTCAAAACTAGGATCGACAAATTCAAATTTTTATGCAGACATCGATTAATGACTTTTTTTAACGTCTTTATCTTTCTCCAATCTTTTGCCCATGCAATTTTATTACTTTATTGCACTATTCTGTTTTTCATCCAATATGAAAGACAGTGAATCGTTGTTACTCGTAAAAATTTCGTAAAACATACAGCACCTCTGAATAAATCGTTTTCAGATTTCTGAAACGAAATATTTCATATAAAAATATCTCGCCACAAAATTCCTGTAGCAAATGAGCCAGTTTTCATCTTATTGCTATAAATAATATCTCTCTGTCCGATACAATAGTCACTGAAAAGATTTTCCCGTACTTGAATCATTCAGTTCACTAGATTTACGTGGCTGAAAAAGGAGTTCGTGATTTTGTGTATTCGTTTAAAACAAAATAAAGACGTTACTCGCGGCGTATTGAAATTTTTCGTTAAAGGAAAAGGAGCTCTTTCGTCTTTGCGCATTTACGAGATTGACGTTGCACTTACAGCGAGAGGCAAAAAATCGATATGATTCTATTGGTAAAAAGCTCTCTTTTTTGTTTGCGTACCGAGTTCGTGCCAAGTTGACGTCGATAAAGAATGACGCTGAAAAATCTGCTCGACGCGTTCAGTCAAACGGAATGTCTGATGATCACAAGGCCAAAGTCAAGTGCACGTAATCATCATTTTTGGGAAAAGACTTTATTGATCGTTGTCAAGTGGGTATGATAATAATTTGTTAAAAAGTTGTTGGAAAAGATACGTTATTTCTAAACGTTTTTCTGACTGTCTTATGTAGATCCTATTACAAGTCCTGTACTTTGTAGGCGATATTTTTTTTTGGTTATTCTGTCTTCAATCCATGTTATAAAAAAGCTCATCTACAATAATAACATTTTTTTTTTTTTTACAAATGTAAAATAATACATATGTTTTTGTAATATTTCACACGATCTTGAAATCTTACATGTCGAGTGTGTTATGCAATGAACGATTTTCTCGATGGAAACCTCGCCTCAATAGTTGAAGGAACCATTCCATACTGTACAGGATACTCAAATCTTCGCTACGGGCAATTGGAGAATTTTCATGTTCCGCAATTCTCTCGCATTCCACGTCAAAAGGCTGAACAATGTTGACCTCCCTGGCAAGAACGAAATGGTTTTGGCATCCGCCGAGTAATTTCCTGCTTTTATTTAATCCCTTTGAAGTCGACGATAAATACCGCAGCGAAAATGCTTTCTCCATTATCGGCGCAATTTCGGTAGCAGAATGTCGAAACACGATTTTTCAAATAATCGAATGTCGACGTAGCTTTATCTGGGCAGGCCGATGACTTGATACCGCGGTTATCAACGTCGGGACTCGGGAAAGGGAACAATAGCGACTGTTGCGTTGAAGGTAACGATATCAAATTCTCGAATCATCTTGCCAGTGCCGGATGTTGCCTCGGTGGCAAGAAAATTGAACCAATTCAGTCCCTCGGAGTTGCCACATGTGTATTGTGCGCCGCGAATCGCAACTCCCGGCCCCCGTGAATCCTTTTACGAGCGTCTCGGAAACTCTCGCCGAATTCGGAACGCCGCGCGGGTTCGTGATGAAGTTGCGAAATGAAATCGCGATATTGCGCTATAAAATGATATTCAACATTTACGGAGGTGATGGGGCTTCAGGGGGATCTCCCAACACAATTTTTATATTTTCGACACTTTACAGTAGCGTCGCACATTTATCTGGATTCGTTTATTATCACTTTAGCTACTTCGAGTGGCTTGCTGTCATTCGAGCATTTAAAAATGAGACGATGACACAGAAAGTCTGTGAAGTTACATTGAACTACGTCGACTAATGACAAGTTTGATGTTTAGAAATCGTCATTTAAATTCATTAGTGGAAGTAGCAATAGCAACTCACGTTACATCCATTTTCGTTACATCAAATTCTGTTTCATCCACTTTTGTTGTATTCATTTTCGTTGCATTCATTTCTGTTTCATCCACTACTGTTGCATTTATTTTCGTTGCATTCACTTCTGTTTTATCCAATTTCGTTGCATCAATTTTAGATGCATTCACTTCTGCTGCATCCACTTCTGTTTCATTCACTATTGTTGCATTCATTTTCGTTGCATTCACTTCTGCTGCATCTACATCTGTTTTATCCACTTTCATTGCATCAATTTTAGTTGCATATACTTCAGTTGTATTCACTTTTGCTGCATCCACTTCTGTTTCATCCACTATTGTTGCATTCATATTCGTTGCATTCACTTCTGCTGCATCCACTTCTGTTTTATTCAATTCCGTTGCATCAATTTTAGTTGCATATACTTCAGTTGCATTCACTTCTGCTGCATCCACTTCTGTTTCATCCACTATTGTTGCATTCATGTTCGTTGCATTCACTTCTGCTGCATTATTTCTGTTTTATCCAATTTCGTTGCATCAATTTTAGTTGCATATACTTCAGTTGCATCCACTTTTGTTTTATCCAATTTCCTTGCATCAATTTCAGTTGCATATACTTCGGTTGCATTCACTTCTGCTGCATCCATTTCTGTTTCATCCACTATTGTTGCATTCATGTTCGTTGCATTCACTTCTGCTGCATCGACTTATCTTTTATCCCATTTCGTTACATCAATTTTAGTTGCATATGCAATGAATCTGATACAAGAATTTTCATAAATAAAATGTTCTTCATAACCTTTATTAATAATCGAATAAAGTTAATCATACTTACCAAAAAAAACAAAAAAAAACTGCTGAAGGAAGTTTATATTTAATCACCCTAAAAAAGTTTTTCACAATGTTTATTATTTGCTCGTAACCTGACCTAAATATCTTTTTTTTGCCTTGCAAGTTCTTCCACTGTATAATTCATGCAACAAACTTTTTCCGTCAATTTATGTTTGAAATTACACGAGGTTGAAACAACACTAAGAAATTCTGCTGATATTTGTGTAAATGAAAAATGAAAGGATAGGAGAAAAATAGTATCAATATTTGATTTGCTTATGAAATATTTTCCGAATTAAAACGAATGCCATTTAGTTTCCATCTTCATTATTCTTTAATTATATTCACTGAAAACTCAGCAAAGCAGAAACGGTGCTTTCATATTTAATTTCCCGTGAACACGAATACATTCCCTCAAATTCCCCCAGTATTACGGTCAACAAAAAAAAATTTATCTCAAAAGACTCCTCTGCACGCGAAAATAGCATCGTTGTATGAATACCCAACTATAAAAACCCAACTATTGGCTAACGAAGCTTGGCATTATACGTGAAATGTGAAGTCTGGGTTATTTTTTTAACTCCTTTGTCTTTACTGGCGTGTTTGTTCGTTTACTCGTTCCCGTCTTTTTTTCGCGTCGCATATTAATGATCTTCTGCATAGACCAGGTGCACAAAAAATGTGCCCGGATTACGAGCGCGCACCACATGATTTTCTCACAGTGGCATTGGAGCCACGGTTGTGAATAAGGGAAAAGGGGGTAGTAGGGGCTTATTAGAGGCCACAAATTAATTTTTCTTGGGAAGCGGAGTGCTAATTCCCTTTAAATGGCCAGATTGTGTACAAATGAAATTTTCGTAGGTATAGTCCATAGACCAATTAGGTTCCTTGACATTTGTTTTTAAAGGGACGATTGTGATCTTGTTATAAATCAATGTACCATAGAAACAGATACTGAAAAAAATCTAGTACTAAAATCAAGTACAAATTGTTATGTTGTATAAATTACAATGTGTATGGTAGTTTTAACTAAATAATTCCAAGCAATGTAAAATTTACCAAGACGATGAATAAAATATTTAAGCTTTTAGAATTTATGTTTTTTAGTTCGTAAAATATATTTCACTTTTTTGAAGGACTTTTTGAATAATCCTTCAAAAAAAAGCTGTTGCCAAAAAATTCCTGTTTTGACGCAACTGCGATTTTAAATACAAAGCACAAAGCTTCGAGTGAAAAGACCGAACTCCAAACGTTTCAATTGTATCAGCACTTTTAAAACCGAGAAACTACATGAGCAGCAAATGCGAAAATTTTTCATTATGCCATGGGAACGGCATAATATTGATAATTCCTCTTACGCTGGAAAAAAACTCATTTCTCAACTAAAAAAACCAATTATTGTTAGTTGCGTACATTGATTTTTTTCTTGCATTCAAACTTGACAGGCAGCACGGTTTTTTAAAAAAGTCAAAAATGCAATAAACGCTGAATGGAACAATTGGAATTACGGAACGATTGCATGAATGTTATGTGAAAAGTTTCGTGACGGGAAAGTTTTATGAATTCTGCAGACATTGTTGAATGTTTAACGCCTTGAGCAGCGAGAATTAAAAGTGCGTTAAAGACAATAACTGTGCTCGTAAACGTGACTGCATAAATGAATGTAATATCTGGAGGATTTCTGCGAGCTTTTGTGCGAAATGAGAAAGTTTTGGATGTAAAATGGGTATTAAAAGTTGGGAATTGAAATGTTGAAGTCCGAAAAAATGTAATATGGGTAACGTATTTCTAATTGAAAGTTTCACTTTCCTTCTAATGATATGTACAGCAACGATAAAGTTACTGAAATTCAAACAAAATTCAATTCGAAACAAAATTCAACGATTCATAAATTCACAAATGTACGTTTCCCATCAATTCATCGTTTGAGATGATAAACACCTAAACAATAAATTCATCCCGTATGGCTGGCGCTCGGAACATCGATCCCTCGGCACAATGCGCATCTTGCAACTTGCACCGATATAATAGTTTGATTATGCTTTACGCTCTGTACACATTTCATCTCATTATTCCGCGTAATAATGTATCTGCGTTATGGAGCTCTCCTCCTATGAAATTAAACCGAAACTAGGTAATTTAACTTGAGGATTCTCCAGAATAGGAAAAATATATATACTTATTGTCAGAGTGACACATTCAATAACAATACACGAATTTGGAATGCTTTAAATAGCTATAAGAAAATTTTTGACTCAACAGCATATTTATTTGTTGTAACAGCAAATCCTTTTGAAGTGAAACTTCTCTACTCGAGGGAGTGAAAATGAAATCAGCTGACGATTGTCGGAAAGATTTAACTGCGCGTTCAGTTGGCGCACGCGGGAAATTTAAATGTATGTTGAGTTTCATACCGCCAAATAAAATTCATTTTACTGTTGAAATGAATTGGAAACTAAATGAATATAAGTTACGTTGGAATTGAAATTCAAAAAAAAAATTCCTATAACAAAACTATCAATTATGGTTTATAATATAGCATGGAATAGGATTTTGTATAGTGATCCAAAGAAACACTGCTAATTGTTGAAAATACTAGTAAATAAAAAAAGTTTATAAATAACATGCAATACGAAAATTTTAGAAATCTCTGAAATACCTAAAATCTGAAAAGTTAGAATTCCTATAAAAATCTATAAAAATATTAAAAAATTTCAACTTTAATTCCTACAGTATCGAATTTAAAAAATTAAAAAGCTGAACATACATTCATAATGCTCGTTTATTGCTCAAAAATTAAAGAATTACAAAAATTATCGAAAAGATTAGAAAAAAAATCTAAAACTCAAAAATGACAAGAATTGAATTTTGCTACATATAACCCGAAAATTAAAAATGTGATTTTCTGGATTTCAAAATATAAAATCATAAAATTGTTTCGATTGATCTAATACTTAAACATATGGAAAAAAATGTTCATTGCAAATTGAGAGACAGCGATGGAAATAGTCAGTTTTCTAATAATATAGTATGAAATTCTAGAATTCTGTGTAGTGATCAATAAAAACTTTGAAAATTGTTGAAAATACCAGTAACTGAATAAAAGTTTATAAATAAAATGCAATACGAAAATTCTTGAAATCTTTGAAACGCCTTAAATATGTCAAGTTAGAGATTTTTAAAATTTCTATGAAAATATGAAATATTTTCCAACTTTGATTCTTACACAGTATTGAATTTGAAAACGCTAAAAAAAAATTCATAATGCTCGTTTATAGCTCAAAAATCAAAAAATTACGAAAAATAATACTAGAAAAAAAAACAATCTGAATCTCGAAAATCACAAAAATCGAATTTCGCTACATATAATACGATCATTAAAAATGTATGATTCTGGACTGTGAAATTATAAATCATGAAATTTTACAGAAAGTAATTTTTTTTTTCTAAAACAAATTTTTTTTTAATAAATTGTTGAAAATACTAGTTCATAAAAAAAAGTTCACAAATAACATACAATACGAAATTACTAGAAATTTTTGAAATACCTAAAATCTGTAAGGTTATAATTAAAAAAAAAATCTATAAAAATAAAAAATATTTTTCAACTTTGAACCCTACAGTATCGAATTTTAAAAAGCTAAAAAAAAATTTATAATGCTCGTTTATCGCTTCAAAATTAAAGAATCATAAAAAATACCAAAAAGATAAAAATAAGAAAATCTGAATCTCGAAAATCACAAAAATCGTGTCCCGTTACATATAACAGAATGATTCAGTAAATGTGATTCTAGACTTTAAAATGAAAAATCACAAAATTGTTTCGATTGACTCAATACTAAAAAAATACAAAAACGTAATGTTCATTGAAAATTGAGATGAAGTGATGAAAATAGTCAGTTTTTTTTAATAATATAGCATAAAATTATAGAATTCTGCATAGTGGTCCATAGAAACTTTGAAAATTGTTGAAAATACAATTTAATAAATGAAAGTTTATAAATTACATGCAATATGAATATTTATTGAAATCCTTGAAATACCTTAAATCCGTGAAATTATAATTTCATGATAGAAAGAAATCCATAAAACTATAAAATATTTTTCTAATTGGATTTCAAGAGTATCGAATTTTAAAAACTAAATAGACATTCTTAATGCTCGTTTATTGCTGAAACATTAAAGAATTACAAAAAATGCCAATAAGCTTAGAAAAAAACTGTTGTGTGTTAAAGAACGCACGGCAGAAGTGAAACTTTGGGTGCGATTTTAAAAATGAAAAGTGTAAAAACAAATACTACAAAGAAAAAACAAACAAAACAATCAGATACAAATCGAGGAGAAACATACGAGTAAATGAAAAAAACCAAACATCAGTGATTTAGAAAAATTAAAAATTGAAATTAAAAATTACAAATTTGAAATTGAATTTGAGTTTTACTTCTCTTGCATCAAACCTTGAATCGTGTGCTTGAACTTTAAACTGTGCAAGTGAATTGAAACTTAAATTCAATTTCAAATTTGTAATTTTTAATTTCAATTTTTAATTTTTCAAAATCACTGATGTTTGGTTTTTTTCATTTACTCGTATTTTTCTTTTTGATTTGTATCTGTTTGTTTGTTTTTTTTTCTTTGCAGTATTTATTTTTACATTTTTCATTTTTAAAATCGCACCAAACTTTCACTTCTGCCGTGTGTTTTTTTTCTGTACATATTCCGAAATTCCATGATGTTTTGAAATCTCGAAAAAAGTAAAGTAAACTAACAATGACTCATTTTGAAAGTAACTTTCGAAGGAGTTTAATAAATAGACCAAATTTTGATTGATAGTCTCGAATAACAGCACGTGTTGAAGGTTCGAAGCTCAAGTACTCGTAACAAGCTTTTCTTGGGGCGTAATCGGCGAAATGTAAGTGAGTTTTGACGGGTAACTTTGATGAGGCGAGTCTTGTGTTTTCCAGCATCTTGGGCTCAAAGCTTTGTGAAGCGCGTCGCGATGATATCCAATTTTCGAACGACAGTTTTCCATCGTACTCAGCACTTTCATGCAGCGCTGCGTGACAGTTTGCAAAATGGAGAAGACGGCGTTTGATGGTTCAGTTGGTGTTTTACGATGGTTGGATGAATTGTGCAATAAGGGATTAAAAACCTGTTATTTAATGCTAGTAAATTCAAAGATAATTGCATAAATGCAGGAAATTTGATATTTAAGATTATAGTAAAAATTGGAACTTTATTAGTTTTCCAATTTCTTTGCTTAGCAGTTTCTTCCTACTTCCGAAACGGAATTTATTTTTTCATCTTTTACGTTCGCTGTAAAAACTGTTCCGATGAGCGAAAAATCACAAGACCCGGCCGGAGTAGGGCGTCGAAATGGAAAATGTTTTGAGCGTGCATTGAAACGGCAATCAATGCATGATAAAAATGAAAAAGTCACCCCTGCGAGTTTCTTTTCTACCTTCCGTAGCCTGCATTTCCGAACTCTGAAAGTGACGTGATCTTTTCATCCCAAGCTTTTCACTCAACTCTGACAATCGTCGCACTTGCGCGATTTGCAAACTGTCAGTTTTAATCTGAAAAAAGGCACAGTCACGGAGTCATAAATTCCGACTCTGGGTTAATATTGAAAAGTTTTCGTTCGCAGTAAGACACTTATAACTCTGAGAACCTCCGAAAACTTTTAGCCTTTTTTACGAGCGTCATTGTTCCTTTTTTCCGATTTTTCATCCGTTCGCTATTTCCATTCCGTCTTGCTTGCGAGGATTTTGAAGCTATTTCGATTTGTGTCGTTTCGACGATTCGGCGATTTAAATTCTATATACGATACAGTGTCTCTGGAATTTTCAGGTTAGACGGCGTTCTTATAGGTTGTATACTTTGTTTATAGGAAATGAACAGGTTTTGAAAGACTTTGCTTTGTAAAAGTAGTTTTTGCGTGATATCTATAAGTTTTGAACAAACTTTGAAAACTTTACAATTTTTTTTTTGTGATTTTGACCATTGCTAAAGTTACATTGTCATTTATCTGAAATAAAGACTGAATATTTTTTTTAACGAAGAATTGTGAGTTTCAAGAAGCTTGTGAAATTTGAATTCACATACATACATTTTTTTTATAAAGAATTTTTTTAGAATTATCTCTATTTTCTTCTTGATATATTTTGATGTTATATTTACAGTTATTGTCATTCTTATTCAGAATCCAGTTTTATGTCGTATAACATCATTGAAATGTTGTTTCTAAGTCAATTTTACAAAAAAAAAAAAAAAAAATAAAAAAAAAAAAAAAAAAAAAAAAAAAAAAAAAAAAAAAAAAAAAAAAAAAAAAAAAAAAAAAAAAAAAAAAAAAAAAAAAAAAAACTGTGCAAGAGAAGCGAAACTTAAATTTAATTACAAATTTTGAATTTTGAATTTAAATTTTTGATTTTTCAAATGCACTGATGTTTCGTTTTCTTCATTTACTCGTATTTTTCTCCTCGATTTGTATCTGTTTGTTTTGTTTTTTTTTTCCTTGTACTATTTGTTTTTACACTTTTGCTTTTTAAAATCGCACGCAAAGTTTCACTTCTGTTGTGTGTTCTTTAACACACAACAGTTTTTTTTTTGTAGTATTTGTTTTTACATTTTTACTTTTCAAAATCGAACGCAAAGTTTCACTTCCGCCGTGTGTTCTTTAACGCACAACAATTTTTCTTTAGAATTATTTTTATTGTAAATTATGGAAGAATAATTATAGATTGTTTAAACTAAAAATTAAAAATGTAAATTATTTCTCTTTATTTTTGAAGTATTTACTGAGTTTCAGCTTTTTTGAGTATTTTATAAATTTTTTAGGATTTTCTAGTATGAAAAAGAAATTCTAAATATATGAACCAATTTTAAGGGTTTATGGATTGTCAGTTTTTTCTTAGATTTACTAAAAATTTCTCAGAATTATTTTTTGTATTTTTTTTAACTTGATTCTATTTCGGGGGATTTTTTACAATATTATACAAACTGTTTGTATTAAAATTTTTTTTCTTTATAATATTATAAATTTGGTGAGACTTTCTAGTATTTTTAGTTTCCTTATAATATTTAAATGAGTGCTAATGTGGGATAATCGAAAATTAAAACTTATTAAAATTACTTTTACATATTTTTGAAGTATCTAATAACTTCCAGATTTTTTTAATTTTATAAACTTTTTGTGAATTTTTGATTGAATTTAAAATCAAAAACTCGATGCTTTCTATGTGGAATATTATAGATTTATAATATTTTAACAGATTTTTTAAAAATATTTGAGAGAATCGTATTTTACTTGATTTCAATAATTTTTATATTTCTGATAGATTACCAAACGTTTGTTTCTTGCATGTTTTTTTAAGATTTTGTAATAATTGATTTTGTTCTTGTAATAATCTTGTAATAAACAAAAGTAGTAAAAAAAAAAAATCATTTTGTGATAATCTAAATTGATTTTAAGAATTAATGGATTGTCAGTATTTTTATAGATTTTTGAAAAGTTTTCTCTGAATTATTTTAAGTATTTCATAAACTGCTAGTATTTTTAGTACTTTTCGTATTTTTTCAAAAGTTAATTTTATTTTGGAAGATTTTTATAATATAATATGAACTGGATTTATAAAAATTTTTTTTTTTTTAGAATTTGTTAAATTTGGTGAGAAATTATAGTATTTTTTGTTTTGTTATATATATTTTAGTAATGTCCGATAATCGAATTATTATGAAAATTGAATTGATAGTTCTGTTATTGAAATTTTTTTTTTAATTTCAATTTCAACGTAACTAATATTCATTTAGTTTCCAATTCATTTCAATAGTAAAATGAACTTTATTTGCCGGTATGAAATTCAACATACATTTAAATTTCCCGCGTGCGCCAATTGAACTGAACGCGCAGTTAAATCTTTCCGACATCATCAGCTAATTTCCATTTCACTTCCTCGAGTAGAGAAGTTTCACTTCAATCAATGCTCTGATTTGTCAATCGCTAAATTTTAAGATTCTGTACACTTTAGAAGATATGTTCTTGAAATAAAAATTATATCATTCTTTCGGACCCTCAATTATAAAATAATGATGTAAAGTTTCCTATTGTAAGTCCTTGTGATGCTCTATAATTTAGTCTCTATAAAAAAGATTTTCCATGAAATTTAAATTTAAGCGATAGTTTCCAGATGAAAAGCACTTGGCCGATGCGGTAATGAGATAAATTACGCAATAATCTTCTGTTATACTACCAAGGAAATCTCACAATAACTCCTCCACCTTCTCCATTATTGAAAAAAAAATTTTACCTTCTTCATTATCGATATTTCAATCTTCTCATAACTTCAAATAATGATGATAAAATTCTATGTGTGATCCTTATCTGAAACCACATAATTTCTGGTTAATTAATTGCGACAATCTCAAGACCAATAAGAAAAATAGTAAATTCATGTATGTGTGCATTCGCTATGAAACGTATGTTGATATTTGCACTAGGGAAGCGTATCTCACACTTAACGTCTCAATGTTTATTCCAGTCATTTTATATTCAAATATCCACATGCGTATACTGTTAAGAATTTCAAAGTCACTTTTAAGCAATATTTAATTATTTTATAAATCGAGTACATCATGGATTAACTATATCCACGTTGAGTAAAAACCCAAGAATATCATTGAAAAAGTAAGATTCTGCCGGCAAAATTTTTCTATGGGGAATCAAGATTCGCCGACAACGTTGGGCTAATTTTTCTCCGTCGTCGTCATACCACGCTTTTCGATCCTTTTCAGCGAGTATACTGAAGAATTATTCGATCGCCCTACTTTAATTAATTATCACGTTGTACCCCGAGCATAATCGCCTTTTTGAGTTAAATCCGGGTATTACGTAGGATTTTTTGCCTTTATTCATAATCCTGTCACAAGGAAAAATCAGTTGAAAGAAGTCTTATTACTCATATTATTGAACATCGTTTATCAGATTTACATTGTAAATTACACTATCATATATTTGAGAAATATGTGGAAAAGATACCAATTCTCTCTAAAATCTCGTAATAGCGTTGTCCTTTCAACAACCGTTGAACACCTTTTGCATGGAAATCCCATACTCCTGCAGCGAAGAATTCCTCTGAAGCAAGAAGTCAATTTCCATTCGGCTCCCAACGGCAGAATCGAATTACAGCTTTTTCCGCTGAAGCTTGCGCAAGCTCGAGTACAAACGCACTCGTACGAAATCCTTTGCACACGGAATCCAAAGTACCCCTCAATGACTCTCTTTGCCGCGGTCGAAAACCTCTTAGCGACTCAATTAATTTTTTTAAGGATTGTTTCTTCGGATCCGCAACTCGTGTCTCAGTGATGGTGCTAAGAGCGTCGGGCTTTTCAGAATAATCGACTTTTTAATCTCTGCGAGAGTTCCTCTCGATCGGCGAGAAAATGAGAGGAAAAAGCGCCGGGAAAGCGAAGGGTCGTAGAACCGTTTGGTTTCCTTCGGAAGCGTGAAATTAAATTCCTTCATCCCCTCGTACTGTTCTCTGTCTCCAACTTGATCGTCTTTTTCTCTTTAGAATGTTCCGAATGACGAAAATGCTTCGTCACTGACCCAAGTTTCGGTGTCTAAATCCTTGCACATGCAGATTAGGTCGTGTACACCGCGAGCACAGGGAAACTAGAGGTTACTAAAAGGATTTCGCTTCCGAGTTTTGTGGAAAAGGAAGTTGAAAAAAGGATTTCATCGATGAAAGAGGATTAGTTACGTTAGCTTCATGATGTTTCCAGTTAGCTTTATGAATTATTTCTTTAAGTCACTTAACCCATTGTAATCTCTTTATGAACTTGTAAAATTTTATCTAACATTTCGTTTCAATTTGTAGGGTTTTCATGTAACATATCACACTGTTACGCTAGAACGAGCGTAAAAAAAACAACACGAATTCCGTGTTGAAATAATACGTCTGGCCACGATATTGAAACATTTATAGCACTTCCGTCACTTACGTCGAGCGCAGCGGATGTTAAATTTCTTTGACAGTTCAATCTAAAATGAAACTTTTTAGTGATCGAGCGGGTTATTTTATCTTATCAAGATGTTAAAGCCGCTTAAGAAGAGATTCTTTCGAACTCGACTGCTTCTTCAGAATAGTAATTAACGTCTATATTCACGTGAAGTGACTTACGCGCGAAAGATTGAGATCGTTTTTTTTTTTTTTTGAATAATTTATCTGATTTCCTTGTTGAAACACAAGATTTTTTGAAGTGAAAAGTTGAAAATGGATAAGAATTTCATGATAAATAAAATTAGCTTTTAAAAATTACCTATCTTTTGCTATAAAGATGATATAAACATCTGAACGTCTTTTGAAAGACATTTTCTACATTTTTCCATACATTTTTTATAAGGCATTTTCAATTATGCGAAATTTGTGAATAATTAAAAAATACCCAACACTTACAGAAAATTAAACAATTATTTTTCAAATAAAGGAATTTTGAGAAAGACTTTTAAAGAAAAATTTATTGTACTGACATATTAAAAATCCGTTGTCTTCAATTCCAGATCTCATAAATTTTTGACAATGATATTATTCATCAAATTTACTGCAACATAAAAATGAAAAAGAAAGACAAAAAAAAACATATAAGTCATGGTTATAAACATAAATATTGTTAGAATAGAAATTACAATGAAGAAAAATAAATTTACGATGTTGATATTTCTCATGAAAAAACTGAATCGACTACATTATTATAAATATGTGTTGATAAATGAAGAAAAGTCTTTTGATTCATAATGTTCAAAATGTTCAATTGCATTTTAGTTACTCTTATCAAATAAACTGCGACATAAAAAAGTTGATAACAGTTAAGAAATAAACTAAAGAATAAAATTCAAGGTTGTAGATTCGACTTGTTATAAAAAAATTTTTGATATAAAAATATTCAATAAATTCAGTGAATTTCTATCAATAAACTAAATTCACCAGAAATGTATGATGGAGACATTAATTTAAAAAATTATTCGTTTAGCATTATCAAGGAAAAAAATCAATATAGTAGTTAAATTTGTGCGTTGCCGACCATTTTCCCGAATCCCTTTTCCCGAACGGTCATTTTCCCGAAAACTGTTTCCCGAGAGGTCTTTTTTCGAACGGCCATTTTCCCGAACGGTCTTTTTCCCGAATCCGTTTCCCCGAAGGGTTTTTAATTTTCCCGAACAGGAAATTTCCCTATTAGCATAATGTTCAGAAATGCAGTGGTTACGCATTAACAATTTTTAGATTCTAAAATTCTAATGAAAATTTTTAATTATTTATTTAAATTTCAAAATCGAATTTTTAAATTATTTTAAAATTAAATTTAAATTTCAAATGTTGAAATTAAAAAATTAGAATAAAATTCACAATTTTTCAATTACACATTTTTACATGACTCTTTTTATTTGAAATAAAAGTGAAATTTCAACCGAAATTCAGAAAATAATACTTTCGGGAAAATTGTCGTTCAGGGAAAAATACTTTCGAGAAAATAGCCATTCGGGAGATAATACGTTCGGAATAATGGCGTTTCGGGAAAATAGTCATTCAGGAAAATGACCGTTCGGGAACTTGGATTCAGAAAAATGACCAGGAATCAAATTTGTTTTATCTGAAAATTCATGACAGATAAAATTCGAAATAACTAGTTCATAATTCACTTCAGGAATTATGCAAAACGTTGAGGGAGGGGGGGGGATAAGGGATAAGCAGATTCAGAAAATCGATTTTCTTTTTTTACGTTTTCTTGAAGTTTAACGGTTCGAAAATGTTGTATCACAATTTCAAATCAATTAATGATTCAGTGTAAGTCACAAAAAATTTTTTTTTTCTCATTTTTAGAGTAATAAACAAATTATAAACGCGTTTTTCTGAAAACCAATTTTTTGAGTCCGTGAACACGATCCTGTAAAATCTACTCG
>JAPYZL010052760.1:0-22333 GCA_030522825.1 Platygaster orseoliae | reverse complement strand
CACAAGTTGAGGACTATATTTTTTCCAACAACGTGGAGGAAATCCGAGTTTCGACGATTTAGACCATTGAGAAAATCGCATTTTCTCCACGGCGTTGGAAAAATGTACATTTTTCTCTTTCTTTTCCATTGACACATCGAATTTGAAAAGTAATGTGAATGTACAGGTTGAACTCACCTTTACCGGTATACAGAAAATTATTAATAAAAGGTCGGCGGTTGCGAGTCCACCCAGAAAAACGTTGGTCGGCGTTGCAGGCAAAGGACGCAAACGTGGGCACAGGGTCGAAGCGATTATTACGACGTTTCCTGAAAAATCAAAATTCCCATTTGTAGCAGTACGAGTAATTTCCTTATTAAAAATCTTCGATTACCCTAACAGTCCAGTTATAAACATTGATTTTTGAATTTATTTCAACATTTTTTTTAATCTACTGATCGATAAAGGTTGCAGTAATTTTCCTTAAAAAATTTTTATTTTAAATTTCCCCTTTTGAATATCATTTTCAAAATTCTGAAAAAAAAAACGAAAAATTCATTGTATTTTATTTTGTTAAAAAAATATGAGTGTGAAATTTGAAAATGAGCAGAAAATTTTTTGGACAATTTTGATGAATATTCAACATCTTCGAATTTTTGAAATTACGTTTTCCCGTCGAAAATCTGACTTACGAAATCTAAATTACCATTAAATTCCAAGGCGAAAAACTTTGCAAAATAAAAATTAAATCTAAAACTTTGATAATCTTTTTTTTCGAAACTCGTAGATGGTATTTATTGTGCATGAATGTTTTATGCATTCATGACTTTTTGTATAAATTTATTGTACATACCGATTTTTGTGCAGCGGTCGATTGTGCATAATTTTCTGTGCAAATTGAAATTGTAGATTGTCCATCATATATACAAGAAAATAGTTGCAACAATCGATGAAAAATCTGAATTGCATCCTCTCATTTGGTTTTTAAAAAAATGGCAATATTCTTATAAGAATCATAAATTTCTCATAAAAATTCCTTTTTTTATAAAGTCCACCTTATAAAATTCTTTTAAAAAAAATTTTCTTATGAAAATTATAAAAATACCTATCATAAAACTCAGTTTATATTTATTATTATTATTATTATTATTATTATTATTATTATTATTATTATTATTATTATTATTATTTATTATAAAAACCTTATAAAAACCAGTTACATTTTTATGAAAAATTTCAACATACTTAAAAAAAATGAATCATATGAAATATAATTATTGAATATTACAATATAAAATATTTCTCAATATCTTACTGAAAAAACTGTATAATATGAATATTAACATTGAAATCGAAGAATACTCTGAAAATATAGTCATCAACTAAAGTTAAAAAATACAAATAACCTGAAAATTGTAAAAAGATTTTTTTCGGGAAAACTGTTTGAATAGAAAAACTTCTTATATAACAAATTTTTGTATAAATTTTATACAGAAAAGAATTTTTATGAAAAAATTATTTTCTTAACATTTCTACAGGAAATAGAATTTTATAAGGAAAACTTTACATAAGATTTTTATACGGTTATATTTAAAAAAAGTTTTTAAAATAAGAATTTTATAAGGTCTATCTTATACAAATTTGTATAATGGTTTTATAAAAATCAAAATCACTAGGGTTACAGATTAACAACACAAGCAAGCATTGGTATTATTTACAAGTATTTTATAATTACTTATTTTATAATTATGAATGAATTATTATGATAAACAAAGAAATTTTTTTTTATGAAGTTAAACAATTCTAATATGTACAATGGACTGCCGCACAAAAATCTGTATGCACAAAAAATTTATGCACAATAGATACCCTCTCGAAATTCATTTCTTATGTCAAATACAACATAAATAAATATATGTGTCAGACATTTTAGAATAAAAATTAAAAAAACCCTAATCTTTGCATTTAGAAGACCATTCTTGAATCCCAAGAATCGAACTGTAAAAATCAGAACCTCATTTCCAGAACGAGAAAAAATCTAATTAATCTAAATTTAAATCATAATGTAATTTTCAATGGAAAATAAACCTAATTGAAAACTTGTTTGTGATGAATGTTTTTTTTTTTTTTGAAAACGAAACCGTTAAATGTTCTTTCAAAGGTTGAAATCTTTCAAAATCAGTGTTTTTCTCAACCAAATTGGCATTTATTAATATTTTCCGAACGTTCAATTAATTACCATTCAAACAGGCAATTCCGTTTTCGTGTGGCTTCGACGCGTTTTACGTTAATAGAGCGTTGTTGCGCACCGGGTAATTATGCCTCTATTCGACAAGTTCACCGGAGCAAATGTGGGCGAACAAAAACCTTCGTGTTTTCGTATGTCAACGCGTCATCGAACCATTGATCTCAAAATCACGAGATTCAGCCTATCCTCGTTCACCGCGGTCAGGGCCTTTAATTTCTTCGACAACATTCAGAGATTGATTGCGAATAGCGCTATTGCTATCTGATTTTTCATTTTTTACTGCACCGGGTACTACTATTTGCGGATTTTGCGGATTGGCGTAACTCGGATTGGCTAAGTGTCATTCGAGCAAGTTTTTCGTGCACTGAGCATGTTAAGAATCGTTATTTTATGGACTTCTGGTTGTAAAACGAGTATTTTATGTCCTTTTCGAAATTTGAAAACTCATTTCCCTGCGGTTGTTACACAAAATATCTTACGTTTCTGTGACTGATTTTGTTTTATTTTACCTTTGAATTCGCGCAATTTAGTCTTTGAAAATTTAGTTACTGGAGTACGATTTTTCAATTTTTTTCGGTTTCAGGATTTCAAAGTGATACAACTTTTAAAGCCAATGTCAAACATTTTTTATTCACGTATTAAATGTAATGAAGTTTGATTTTTGTGATTTTTAATTGATTCAGAACAATATTTTTTTTCTAATATTTTTAGTATTTTTCAGTATTTGAATAACTTGATGGATTTTCTGATATTGTAATGGATTTATTTATAGCTTTATATAATTCAATGCTCTAAAATCATTATTCTGGAAATTTTTAATGTTTTATTAATTTTTTAGAAAAATAATATCTACACAGATTTTGAGTATTTGATAGATTTATAAAATTTTTGCATTGTATGATATTTAGAAAACGTTCCCATTCATTCCCCCGAACTCGTTTCCCCGAACAGCTTTTTCTCCTATCGAATAAATCCCCGAATCACGTTTCCCCGAATCATTTATTCCCCGAATACTTTTTCTACAATCCTCGGACTTAAACAATTAAATTAACATTTATATTAAAATTATTTTAAAATAAAATAAAATCATAGAAAAAAATTATTTTGAGATAAAATGAAATTATGAAACAACATTCAATTTATTAAAAAAAAAATTTAATACTTAATTAATCTAAGTGAATATCATAAATAAATGTTGTGAATAAATATTTTTTAAATAAATTTAAATAATATTTTTTTCTTAAATCGCCGGACTTAAGGCGAGGCGCTGTTGACGTGCGAGAAAGACGCAGAGAATAGGAAGCGCGTCAGAGGAAGGGAGACCCCAAGGCGAAAGTAAACCCATCGCCTTAAACAATTGATTAAACATTTTCAACAAAATTATTTTAAAATAAGACGAAATTATAAAACAAAATTAAAAAATTTAATAAAATTGAAAAATTTAGATATAATTTCTTCTATCTTAAATGAATTTTTAATAATATTTAAAATAAAATAGAGTTTCAAATAAAACTTTAATGCAATGATTTATTTTTTTTTTGTGATTCTATTTGAACAAAAATTAAATAAATTTAAATTTAGGAAATAAACATTTTTATTAAACAAACATTAATTTTAAATTAAAAAAACTTTTATAACACGATGGTGTGACTAACAGCCTTCAAGCAGTCCATAATTTCGTAGTTTTCGTAATTTAATACAATTCTTCTGAGCCTCGATTGCGATTTTACGTATAAGAAACCTTCGTAAAATAACCGCACGCCATTCGAAATTTCCGGCTGTTTATCCATTGCTCAGAATGTTTTTTTTTACTTTGAAGTTTTTAATATTGCGATTCTTGATTATTTTTACTGACAATTTTTCTTCATGAAGAATTTAAAATTATTTAATCAAATTTCTAACAAGTTGCTACAATGGTGATGCAAATAAATAAACCAAAATAATTCAAACCACAACTAAGGAGATGCAAACAAACAAAAGAAAAAAAAGGTTATTTTTACATGTAAATAAAACATTTACTTAATGAAATAATAAAATTTTTTGCTAATGGTGAGGCAACCTCGGTTAGAAATTTTTTCATTACATGCGCGAAACCAAGTTTTTGCTAAAGGTAAGATTACCTGAGTTGGGAATTTTTTTTTAGAACACGCAGGGGGTTTTTCAGAACTTTTTTCGAAGGCTCGATTTTCGGGCAATTTATCTTTCGGAGAATTTACCTTTCGGGGGTTCGATTTTCGGGAAATTTTTCCGGGAAAAAGCGGTTCAGGGAAACAATTTTAGGGGAATGATAGGTAATCTTCAGAAAATTTCATTGTAATTTCTGGTATTTTAAACGATTTCTATAGTATTGAAACTTTTAACTATTTTCAGTATGAAAATTCATTTTTTAGAGAACAGTATATGTCATACAATTTATTGATATATTTGTGGTTATCTATATAAATTTCTAAAAAATTTTTCAAACATTTTGTATTGAAAATATCTGAATAAATGCACTAAAAATAATTTTCAAGTGGAAAATTAAGAAATGTTTTATGTCAAAAAATCTGATAGAATGTATCAAATACAAAATTCAATAATTGTTTGAACTGATATCCCAAAATTTAGAAGCAGCGATATTTATCCAGGCCCAAATAAATATCTATTTTTTCTGAACGTGGAAAATCTTTTAAAATTATATCAACTCATCACGTTTATTGCCATTAAAACTTTTATTCAAACAAAGAAAAACAACACGAAGCTGAGAATTCATTACTGCTGAATTTCCCTACGTAAACCCTCTGATGAAAACGTATTAAAACTTTGTTGAGCCCATTTAGCACCTTTGAATTAATTTGAAAAAATATTACATCCGCGTGAGTTTTCATCAGGAAAATGATACAGGAATATTTTTTTTTAACTATGCGTTGAAATTTTGATGAACGATGAAAATCATGATCGGAGAAGAAATAATGAATGACATGAGGATTTCGTATGTTTACAAGAAAAACATAAATTTTTTCCAAATTGTTAACAACCAATATTTACGTGGGTACTGAAATAACAAGTTTTGATAGATGACATTCTTCTTTTTTTACGACGTAATAACTTCTTGATATCATCAAATTTTGATGATAAAAGCTCAAAGCAATGAGGTGATTGTAAATTTCCGGCTAGTCGGGGGAGGTGAGGGAGGGGGTGGTTAGATAATAATGGCATATCGATCCATAACCATAATTTCCCTATGTATTTCATCACTGATTTGGAGGCAATTTCCCTGAATTTCCCGTAGTATTCTTGTATAATGGAAAAATCTCATTATGGTTTCATTACTAACGGAATTCCGAAAGATTTTGAATAACCAAAAGTTATTATTTTATAAAAACTTAACTACTGAATAATATGTTGAGTCGAGAATTGAAATTTCAAGCGATGGCGAACAATTGTTTCGGGTTTTTGTTTTTACACTGAAAAACAATTATCGACAGTTGAATGTTGTTGTGAACAATCATGGAATGTGTGTGGGTGATCGTAAAGCGCCGAATGGAAAAAAGAACTAAGCAACAACGCGCCTTCTAAAATTACTTTGTCTTTTATTGCCAGGTACAAAGTGGGTCAGCTCTACGCTGAAGTTGTGATAGCTTTAATTTTGTTAAACTACGCAATTCTTCGGCATCGGAAAAGAAAAAAAAAACGAAAGTTAGTTGAACCTCAGACATTTTCTAATGGCATTTATTTGTACTTGAGGAAGATCGATTGAAAGTGTTTGGAGAACAAAAGTTAAGCTAATAAAATTGGTTTGAAATTTCCTCATTTGAATTTCCGAGTTTCTAGACGCCGTTTTCAGTGAACTCAATGGTTGGATAATTTTTTAATCGACAAATATTTTAAATAATAATTTTCAAATAAATCCATTATATTTTTTTTGTATTGTTATCAATACAGATGTAATCACAAATCTTCAAGGTTACAAATTTCGCGATAAAAACTTTTAATCTAAGTCTAAGACTTCAGAAATTGTAAAGTTCATTGAACGATAGATTTATAAACAACTTCAACCCTATCCTGGAATTCTATTGTTGTTCTACTCGATCGTCGATACTTCAATTTACGATTGTTTGCGAATTCCCTGCCAAATTTTATCGGCCTTAACTCCTCTATATGATTTGGTAAACGCAGAAAATGGCCAGAATATCGAGTGGTTGAAACAATTTGTAAATAAACATGTACTCTTAATTATTTTACGTACTATTTGGGAAGCGAGTTGAAACTGCGCGTGTAATCGTTTATTGGACGCTTATTCGCTTGTTTGCTGCAGAGAATTCGCAATTAGATTTTCCCGGTCAGAAATAGCAGCTTTTTTCGTAAAACAATACGCATTTCTAAAGGAAGTCGGTACTTTTGATAATTTAGGAGTCGAATAAGTTTATTTTAACTGTTAGAGTGTACCACTTGTATGTATTTCTTTTTTTTTATGTTTATTTATTTATGTAGTTTTTTTTGTGTTTTAAACTCACATGGTTTTCATGTTTTGTAATAAATTTATGAACGGTCCTTAAACATTGCGGATTAGCATGCATTTCTAAAATAAAACAATAATTTTTCTCGACGTCATTTTTATAAAAAAAAATTTGCAATAAAAAAAATCAGCAGTAAAAAACTCATGTTTTTTCAATTCAACTTTTACAAACTTTGGAATCTCATAGTTTTGATTTTAGACTGTGAAAATTGTAGAAGCTTTTACTTTAAATAATTTAAGAGTCAAATATGTTTATTTAAATTGTTAAAGTGTGCAATTTGTATGTGTTCTTGTCTTTTATGTTCGTTTATTTATGAAGTTATTTTTTTTGTTTTTAACGCACATAATTTTCATGTTTAATATTAAATTTATGAACGATCCTTTAATATTGCAGATTAGCATGCATTTCTAAAATAAAATAACAATTTTTCTTGTCATCATTTTCAGAAGTAAAAATTCGCAATAAATCAGCAGTAAAAAACTAAAAAAACATCTTTCAAAAATCGAATTCAGGTGAAGTTCGTTGTAGTTGAAAAAAGTGACTTGCATAGTCGTAAATTTTCAGTGAAACATCCTGAAATATGGGAGATAAAAATGATTAATGGAAAAATGACGAAAATACCTGTCAATCCCAGTAGAAAAGTAAAGGAATAAACGACGAGCACGGGACCCAATTCCGACCAGTCGTAGAAATTGAGCGATTCGTTAATGTCGTAGTCGTAATCGTACTCCGTGTCATTCATCGCGCTCGTTGCCTCGCTTGGCTCTATTAAACTTCAACTTGAAAATCAGTTTTCCCGCCGTACAAGTCGGTGTCTAATACCCATATTTTTTTTTCTACGCTTTTAAGTGACGGGAAAAACCGTCTCCACGTTTTGCACATCATAGAAAATTTTCCTGCAAAAAACAAAAAAACAATTAAATTAGTAATTAAAAAAAGTAATTAGTACTTATTTCGATTTATCTTTATTTATTGGAATGAAAGCAATATTTTTACAAGTATACTGTAAAAATGCCATTTTCATTATTTGATCGTAAATTCGCTTTTGCAGTAAATTTTGTAAGTTGAAAATTTATTTTATTGTTATCTTGTATTGTTTTTACTCAATAGATTATTCTATTTAGTAGACCTTGAATTTCTCATTATACGGTCGATTAATAAAGTTACATATGTTTTAAAGAAAAACGATTTTTTCGTAAAAGTTCTGCAATAACATTATTTGATGAAATTGATCTACTGAAAAAATTTTTTTCTAACTACTGCATCTTTTTTGTCGATCGCTTCAGATTCCATGGAATTGCTTTATTTATTTATTTATACGTAAGTTATTTATTATTTTCAATGTCAATATCACAGTTTTTTCTGCTTTCAAAACTCTGGTTCTTTTAAAATTGTCTGTTCATCTTAAAATCTTAGGTTACTGATAAAAATAATTATGTCACTAATTATTTGAGACTATTTTTATTAAAAAAATAGCTAGAACATATCATTAACTTTTCCAACTAATTTGAGTTTTTTTAAACTTTGAGAAAACATCGATGAACTGACAGTAAGATGATTCAGAAATTTCTAATACATTAAAGTTTTCCGTAAAGGGTTGAAAAAACGGAAGAAATTTTGAATAAAAGGAAATTTGCAGATGGCTTGAAATTCATAAAATTTTAACACACCACTAAATTTTTTTTATAATATTCAAGTTAGAGTTGATTTCCTAATTGCAAAACATGAGTCCCAGTAACTGTAATTTTTATACAAATCTTTGTAAAAAAGTCTGTTTTTTATAAAATGATTTTATAAAAACTTTATCAAAAAATGCCAGTTTTTAAAACTTTTTTTATAAAAAAACTACCAATTTTTTATAAACAGGTTTTTAAAAAATGTTATTTTCATAAAACTTTTATAAAATTGTTTATAAAGTACGAAACTACATAAATTTTGTTTTACAAAAATAAAATTTTTTTGAAACTGTTTTCATTAAAAACGAAATTTTTTATAAATTTTTCATAAAATAGATTTATCAAATGAGTTTTTTTATAAAGATACGAAACTTTATAAATTGTTTTACAAAAATAAAATTTTTTTGAAACTGTTTTCATTAAAAACGGAATTTGTTATAAATTTTTTACAAAATAGATTTATCAAATATGAGTTTTTTTTCTAAAGATTTGATGATTTTTTAAAAATCACAGTTACTAGGGACATTGTCAATTTCCAAATATACAGGGTGTCTCAGAATCGACGTGCAATATTTTAACCAATTTTTTTTTCGAATTTTTCTGAGACGAAAAGTCCTCTTCCACTTTTCTCAAAACTCAAAATTGGCCGAAATATTCGAGTTTGAATTTTAACTAATAAACGCGCTTTTCCGAGGAGTGGGGGTAAACACTACGGACGAAAATTTTCTGAAATTTTCTCCATATTATTTTGAGTTGAAAAGCGCTTTGCAGTTTTTCAAAAAACTCAAAATCAAAAAAGTTATTCCAGTTTGAAATCTGAGAAATCTGATTGGTTGAAACTTCTAACTCAAATATCTTTTTTTTGATTTTGAGTTTTTTGGAAAATTGCAAAGGAATTTTCGACTCAGAATATTATGGAGAAAATTTCGGCAAATTTTGGTCCGTAGTGTTTACCCCTACTCTTCGGAAAAGCGCATTTATTGGTTAAATTTCAAACTCGAATATCTCGGCCAATTTTGAGTTTTTTGAAAAGTGGAAAAGGACTTTTCGTCTCAGAAAAATCCGAAAAAAATTGGTTAAAATATTGCACGTCGATTTTGGGACACCCTGTATGATATACCTTCTATTATTGTAACTGATTTTAAAAGGAACACCTTTAAAAATAACAGTTCTACTTATACAGTAATAAGTGCATTGCTTAATGTATAAGTAAAAAATTTAAATAATTTTCAATTAGTTACTTTTATTATTATAAAATATGGATATTATTATGAAATTAAGGTTTTTAAGATATTCAAAGGTATATTATATTGTATTACAATAAAAGAAAATTAGCAGATTGCTTGAAATTAATATAATTTTAACACGCCGCTAAATTTTTTGTATAATATTCAAGTTATAGTCGATTTTATAAACAAATTTAAAAATGATATAATAAATTCCCCAATATTAGATAAAACTTCTATTATCTGCTTTTCAAAGGTATTCACCCTGTAAAATCATAATTTTACTTATACATTAATAACTGTATAGCCTACAGTTAAAGTAAAAAATCCACATAATTTGCAGTTAGTTAGCTTTATTCATATTTAATATGCATATATATTAATAAATTCGTGGTTGATAAGGTATTTAAAATTATATAAAATTCAGAATTCTCAAACAGCCTTTGATACGCCATTGGCTGAAGTTGATTTTCTGAACAGATGTCAAAAAATTTGACTATCAATTTCCAAATATCAGAAAAAACTTCTATCACCTGCATTTCAAAAATATCACCTTGAAAAATCAAAATTTTACTTATACAGTAATAACTGTACAGCCTACTGTTAAAGTAAAAAATCCACGTAATTTGCAGTTAGTTAGCTTTATTCATATATAATATGGATATATTTATAAATTCGTGGTTGATAAGATATTCAAAAGTATTTTTAACTTTCCGAATTTTCGAACAGCCTTTGATACGCCATTGGCTATAGTCGATTTTCTGAATGGATGTCAAAAAATCGAAAAAATCTGACTCTCAATTTCCAAATATCAGAAAAAACTTTTATCAACTGCATTTCAAAGGTATCACCTTGAAAAATCATAATTTTACTTATAAAGTCATAACTGTATAGCCTACTGTAAAAGTAAAAAATCTATAGAATTTGCAGTTAGCTAGCTTTATTCATATATAATATGAATATATTTATAAATTCGTGGTTGATAAGATATTCAAAAGTATATGCAATTTTCAGGATTTTCGAACAGCTTTTGATACGTCATTGGCTGTAGTTAATTTTCTGAATGAATCTCAAAAAATCTGAATCTAATTTTCCAATATCTAATAAAACTTCGATCAACTGCATTTCAAAGATATAACCTTAAAAAATCATAATTTTATTTATACAGATATAACTGTATAGTCTACTGTAAAGTAAAAAATCCATAGAATTTGCAGTTAGTTAGCTTTATTCAAAAGTAAATGAATAATAAGATATTCAAAAGTATATGAAATTTCCAGAATTTTCGAACAGCCTTTGATACGCCATTGCACATCAGTCAAATATTGTGAATTACTCTTCGACGAATGAAACAATTCGCTAACAGAGAATTCAAAGCAGCACAGAAAAAGTACTAGTCTCTCGCGCTATGTCCCCCGGGGGAAATGTTGGAAAATAAAACTCTCGTCTCTATCGGTGCGGAATTTTATACGTTTTGGCCCGCAGGGCTATAAGCACCGGCGCTTGTATCATACACATCGTAAATAATTCCCCACCTCCACGAACTACTAAACTTTCAATAAAGACGTTTAATGAAGTTATTTATCGCGTACAATCGTAGCTTTTATTTTCCTCCTAAAGTTAGCATTTTCTTCTGATTTTTTTTTTTTTTTTTTCATACGTGATATATACATGCATAAAAAAGAGCAGAGGAAAGATTTCCTGGGAATTGGCGTACGGAGATTTTTCCATGATAATAATATAACGCTTTGTCAAATTCATAAGATTATACCGGAGCCTTCACAAAATTGTACGTTTTTCGTGTGGAAAAATGCGCGCACTTTGTATGTTTCCTTCTTTTGCCCGATGGTCATTAGCATTTTTCGACTAAAACAGTTTTCCCAAAGGCAAAAACGTGCATTTTTCTTATCTAATTCCGAGCATTGTTCGTTTGTTTTAGAAGAAAAAAGCCAGGACTGGGTAATGAATTTTGTTGTGTCTTTGGAATTTTGGTTTGAGGCATGAGAAAACACAGAAGCCTTTCTTTTTTGATAAATTTTCGAAAATGAGTGTTTAATGGATTGTCTCTGTATTTATATTTTATAATTTTAGGAGGAGTCATCAACAATTGTGGATATTTACAACAAATGTGAAAAATTGTGATCGTTAATAATATTCTCTCAGCTTTCAAAATTTTAGTTAATATTTTTTTGAATTACTTTGAGTTTATAAAAAAAGAAGTGACGTATGTTCATTTTCAGGATTTTAACGGTTTTTCTATTTTTAAAAGAATTTTTGAGTATATATCTTTGGTATTTGGAGAAAAATCATTTGTTCCTAATTGATCATTATCAAATGTTCAATTGCCAAAAATTACGTGGAATACTTTCTTGAACATTCTAAAAATCGGAAAAAAATATTCTGTATATTTTTTTTGAATTTTTCAGAAAAATACGGTTTAGGAAATATGTCACTGGTGTTTGGGAATGATTTTCAATCAAGCAACTCAAGGCAGTGTTTTCTTGATTGCAGTATTCCTAAAGATTTCGAAAATTTCAACGAGTTTATAAATATTTCGAGAAATTTTGTTTATTTCATAAATAACGTTTGTTAATGTGATTGAACAAAAAATTTGGCAAGTCTTAAAAGGAAAAATTAATTATTTAAACAATTTTTAGGCTCTTGTGATCCTTGACTTTACGAAAAGATAATTATAAAATAATTATTAAGAGAAAGTTTTTTACCTTTTTTTATTCATTTGCTAGTATGTTTCGAAGAATTTCGTATAAATGTTGTAAAATTAAGACAATTTTAGAAAATTTGAAAAATTTCACCGTGTATGCAAACTTTGGGTTTGCGAAAAATTTTCAAAATTATGTAACAGTTTTCAAATAGTTTACCATTACCAAAAATGTCTATAAACTTTACAAAATATCAAAATTATATCCTTCTTACTCATTTAGGAATTTTAAGCTCGTGCGAATGAAATTCAGTAATTTCATTATTTGTAATGAATTTCAGTAAATTTGGTTGAATTATCGATATTCCTAAATTTATCGTCCAGACTATAAAAAGGTAAAATAAATTATTATATCTATTCAAATGATAAAAAACTGTTTTTGTTTTCTCTCAAAACAACACCTGAAAAATTATGTTCATGGTTTTTTAAAATATACGTTCATTTTATTTACAATAATATAATTTACTTATTTTTTTAATATTCCTTTGTATTTGAAAATTTATGTTTCCATTTCCAGGAGATAATTTTTAACGAAACAAAGCAAGAATTAGTTCACTTCAACATTTGAGTGTATTTTCAAAGAATATTTTGAAGTATTCATTTAAAATCTTATGTCATGTCCTAGGAAAAATTATAAATACTTGTCATATTCTTAGGAAATTCTCGTACAATTTTTGAAGATTCAAAGTGAGAAATTTATAAAGGTTTTTCAAAGCTTCTTCGTAATTTTATAAAATTTCTCTATTTTGGAAGTTAAAAAAAATTAATAATTTACAAAAAATTTTGAACAATTTCGTTGTATTCCGTAAACATTTAATAATCCTATTCATAAATAAAAAGAAATTAAAATATAGGGTATATCACGAAGAAATAACAAATTATTCTAACAATTTCCGACACTTCTGATCCCTGATTTAACAAAAAGATTTATCACTAATTGCGAGAATTTTCTTTTCTTGTATTCACCATAACTATTTATTTCATGAACTTCAAAAAATCCAAAAATTGACATTTATTTTATTTTTGAGTGCCTAACAAAAATTCTGCAATTCCATCAATCTGTTACGAGATTTTTTAAATATGTTTTATTTTTCGAAAATCTCAAGTTTCTTGAAAACTATCAAGTAGTTATATTCCAAATTTATGATAAACTTTGAAATTTGTTTAAATAAACAATTCTCTCGACTTCATCTTAAAATCTCTATGAAAACACAAAAAGGAAAAAACTAAACATATTTACCTCTGCAAAAAGCAACGAAACAAGCAATAAATAACAATACGCGACTGTATTCGCTTCTGTCAAAAAAAACTGCATACATTTGAATTTTCATCATTCGCATAAACGAAGGATAAATTGCTAATGCGCGATTGCCATCCTTCGAATCGTAATAAATTTTATAAGGATCAACGATTTTCATGTACTTACACGATCGATGGTTTTCTTATAGCATCAACCATTTTTGAAACCTATTAAAAAAATAACTGAAATTGTTTCATTTTTAACTGTTTGAATTTATGAAAATTTTGAACGGAATTTTTATTCTTTTCGAAATATTTTTAGTATTTTGAAAACTTTATGGTCACGTATTACAAGATTTTTTATTGTTTTTTTTCAGGTAGGCTTTTAAATCAGTTAATTGCGCGCGTGCGAAGTCGCGATCGAAGTACGTTGGAACTTAAGGTGA
Organism: Platygaster orseoliae; assembly: GCA_030522825.1. Classification (NCBI taxonomy): domain Eukaryota; kingdom Metazoa; phylum Arthropoda; class Insecta; order Hymenoptera; family Platygastridae; genus Platygaster; species Platygaster orseoliae. Next base: position 8,301 of record JAPYZL010052760.1, on the reverse strand, counting down.
CTGATTTTTCGCGTGACACGATACACGCGCGGTCCCAACTAAAACTGCCTGTTCGCGGAGTTTGTGATTAGAAGAACGCGCGAACGCGAGGATGCACGACGAAAGAGCCGACGGTTGCCGAAGGTTTCTGTGCGAATTTCATGGAATGTAAGTGTGAAATTTTTCTGCTTTTTTTTTAAGAAAAATGATTAGAAAATTTATCTTGGGATGTTTATAAGGAATTTTTATAGAATTTTTTATAGAAATCGCAAAGAAGTTATGAAGTTATTTTAATTAGGGGTGTGTGGAATAGAAAATTTCAGAGGTCGGGATGTTTCGGGAAATTTTATATGGGGTCGGGATGGATCCCGAGTTATTTGGGAAATCCCGAAAATGTTGAGAAAAACCGAAAAAGTCTGGAAATCCCGAAAAATCCTAAAATCTTTGAAAAGTTTGAAAAATTTAAGTAATTTCCAGGAATTACAAGAATCCCGAAAATTTCGAGAATTTGGAGAATCTAGGAATTTCAAAAAAACTAGTAATTCTGATAACTCTTTAACTATAGAAATTTTAGTATTGTAGAGAAATCTCGAACATGTCAGGAAATCCCGAATAGTTCGGAAAATTTGAGCAATCATGAGAATTTGAAGAATCTCAAAAATTTTGAGAATCCTGAGAAGTTTGAGAATATAGGGAATTCAGGATTTCCGAAAAATCTAGTAATTTCGATAAATCCTTAACTATATACAGAGTGTTGCTCTTGAAATTTCAGTCAGGTCAGATTTTACCCATTTACCCCTGCAGGTCAAATCTGACCTGACTGAAATTTCAAAAGAAACACTCTGTAAATTTCGGGATTGTAGAGAAATCTCGAAAATGTCGAAAAATCCCGAAAATGTCGGGATCCCGCACACCCCTAATTTAAAAATATTTTAAACCTTCACTCAGTAAATATTGAGTGTTTTGAATTTACGATTACAGTGTAAAAAAGTTTTTTTGAACGATTGAAAAAAGTTTCCTGGAACTGAAAAAAAAATTTCAATTTGAAAAATAGTTAAATTCAATTTTAAAACATTTAAATAAAAATTAAAAATACATTAAAGATATCTTCAACATTTGAGGAATAACTTCTACCAATGAAAATTTAAACATTCATTTGCGACTCTAGGACAATATATTACTAACCCACTGAAAAATAGATTTATTTCACTGAAATAAACTTTCACTATAGACCGATTGAGAGGTCGAAAAATCCCTATTCGTGAATGGTATTCTATGAAATCTTTTAAGCAGGGTACCGACAAACCAATTTTTTTAACTGTAAAATAATTTTTGTTTGGACATAAACAAAAATTCAAGTCAGTAGAAACGTACAATTTTCGTACTGAACCAACATTTCTTAGAGTTTGATTCAATTTCTTTTTCTGAACTTAAAATTATACCTATATATACTTATAACTCATACTTATAACTTAAAACTTAGATAAATTCAATAAAATAATTTTTTTAAACTTCAAATAATAATAAATAATAATTTAATTTATTTATTTAAATATTTATAACAAATTATTCAAACAATAATTTAATTCAATTATAATAATAAATTAAATGAAATAATTCATTTAAACTTCAAATAAATTTATTTGAACTCAAAATTAATTCATAAATACATAAATTAAATAAATTATGTATTCATTTTTTTTATAGTTATTGAACCTAAAATTTATTTATTTTACAACAACCCTTACACACGTGAAAAATGATTTTATAGCCATAGTACATAATGTAATCTACTATTTCTTCTAGTAAATAATGTCAGGAAATTTTATGTATACTCGAAAATGTTTAAAATTGATTTAAATATTCAACCTTTTTTTATCTTTGTTCCTTAAATTGCAAATAGTTTTTTACGCATGTTTACTCGAAATTTAGTATTTTTAAAAAATTATTTTTAATTTAAATTTTCAGATAAATTAATTTCATTCCTGCTATTATATTTTGTCGATAAGTATTTTTATTTATTGAGACATTTTTCTAATAAGAATCCTTTAGCATCAGAAAAGTAATCGTATTCAATCTTCAGAAATTCGCTATGACTTTTTCAATTTATTCCGTGTTATTTTCAATGCATTTTAATTAATCTAGCGAAAAATATTTTTTTTTCCTTTCGTGAAAGTTGGATATTTTTAACCAAGTTTGAGGAAAGAAAATACAAGTTCATAGAAAAAAATTTGAAACCTATCTAAAGTTTTCAGAAATTTACGTAATTTTACAAGATTCTCTAATTGATTGGTGAATGTTAAATATTGATTTCAAAGATGTAATTTACTTCAGTTACATTCATGACTTTCATGATGTATGATGATAACTAACATGATTGTATGATAATTACATTCTGAACATATTTTACGAAATTTTTAGTAGATTTTGATTAATTTTTATAATCTACAAATACCTTTGATAAAGCCTTAAAACTATTTTAAATACATTAACATTATTCCTTTTTCAACTCTGTTTAGTTCTTAATTTTTCAACTTATCCAATCTCTCGAAGAAATTCTAAAAAACTTTTAAATTTTAAATTTCATGGAAAAAAATAAAGTAAATATATTGAAAATCAAAAATTTTCTTTGGAATTGCTCAGAAAAATTGAAAAAGTTGGGAAATCATTTTAAATACGTACTGTCAGTCGAAGAAAGTCGAAACGAATCGAAAAATCGAATATAGTCGAATACAGTGGAGATAAGATTTCATAAATGCTGATTAAAAAAATGAATGTTTATTGATAACCCTCAAAAACTTATCTTCATTATTTACATTGCATATTGCATAATTTTAATAAATACCTTAAGTGCTTCAATGCAAAGTATTTTTTTCTTTTTTTTCAATGATCAATGTTTTGATCCTCATATATATTTTAGTCTTTCATAGTTTTTTCATCTATAAATATTACTTCTTGTTTTTTGTGTTAAGTTTTAACAGTTAAAACCCCTTAAAAATAAGTTTTGATGCGAATATTAATTTTTTCTTTTTCAAAAGCACAGAATTATGTTTTTTGAAAATTTCATTACAACCTGTGACATTGATCAATTTTTTGATGTATGTCCCAGTTGTCTGCTTATCTTTCAAATTTGGTTGAATATGAATTTTCAAAGTTGTCACTGAAAATCACACTGAAAATTTTTTTTCGGTTTTAATCTATAAATTAGGAAAATCGTCACTAAGGATTTTCGAAATTTATAATTAATACCTTAAAACTCTTAATACAATAAAAATTCATAAAATTCAGTTTGATAATTTGTATATTTTCATCTATTCAAGTACAGTAGAGTTATAAAAATAAAAAAATACCCAAACTGGAAAATAAATCAGTAACTGAATTTATATATTTTGATAAAGCTATTTTCAATAATTTCAGTTTAAAATCATACATAAATCGACATATGTACATACGAATAATAAATTTCCATGCATAATAGTTTCATATAATTCACAATTTTGGAGATTCGAGCTGGATAAAGTTCTGTTTAAAAAAAAGGAACAACAATAATATATGTTGCGTTTTTTTTTAAATTAAAGTTCCGATTTCCTCTTCTTTTTATCCTCAGTTTCATCGGCATCCTGAAATGATGAAAAATTTTTTAAATATGACTTACTGCAGTGATTTCCCTTATTACATATGTAAATAAATGTATGTAACTATTAAAGTTTAGGAAGATTTTGGAATCTAATACTGATTAAATATTTGAAGTTTTTTGCTTAATTTTTAACTTCTTATATCAAAAAATTTGTAAACCTCAACAGCATAAAGTCCTTTGTAAACTTGGCCTTCTAAAGTGACGTGGGCCAACTCTGGCTGTTCGATAAGAAAATTTTTGGCATCTACAGCCTGAGCTCCATCAGCGAATAAAAATATTGCTCTTCGTTCTTCTATAGGATATCTGAAAAACAAATAAGTCATGTCAGTATCTAATCATTGATTTTCGGAAAATAATTTTTTCAACTTGGAAAATGAATTTTTTCATTACAAATTCAAATGTGAACATATCAGTAACGAATTTATACATGTTATAAGAATTATTTTGAATTAAATAAATATTATAAGAATAATAAATTAGTAGACAATAATATATTAATATCTCATAATAAATTATGAGATACTTTATTTTAATTTTATAAGTATATAATAATAATATAAGTAATTATAATAATAAATAATAAAAAATATATAATAATTAATAATATAAATGATATAATAATATTAAGAAAATTATTACATATTTATTATTAGAGAATAATATATTAAAAAAGTATTACGAGAAAATACCTAATACTTTTAAATAAATTTCTATTAGCATTTTTATAATAACTGTGATTCGAATAGTCAGGCAAATTATCTGAAACATCGTAAAAAATTCAATTAGCGGTTATAAATCATATGGAAATTGAGCCTGCCAATTTTCTAATCACGAAAACCTAAGAAAATTTCTAAAAAAGTTATTTATTCTCGAGAAACATGATAGTTTTTTTTATACGTTTTTAGATATTGTTAAAAATATCTGATATTTACAAAAGGAAAATAAATTTTTTTTTGTTAGCTTAATTCTGCCTTGTGAGACTATTGCGTTAAGATTCATTGGAAAATAATAGAATAAAATGAAAAAGTCATAATGAATTGCTAAGAATTCTACAATTATTGTTCTGATGGTAAAATATTCTTATGTAAAAAATGTTCTAGTGAATGAAAATGTTTTTCGACAAAAAGCAATAACAAAATGTAGTAACAATTCTTACACTCGTGAAAAATGATTTTATCGCTCTAGTAATGTAATATACTATTTCTTCTAGTACATAATGTCAGAAAATTTTTTACATACTCGAAAATTAAAATTGATTAAAATATTTAATCTTTTTTATCTTCGTTTTCTAAAATTGCAAATAGTTTTTTAGGAATGTTTACTCCAAATTTAGTAATTTTAAAAAATTATTTTTTATTTTAATATCCAGATAAATTATTTTAATTCGTGCTATTATATTTCATCGATAAACATTTTTATTTAATGAGATATTTTTTTAAAATAACAATCCTTTAGCATCAGAACAGTGATTGTACAATCCTTAGAAAATTGTGTAGTAGAAATTAATAACTGAAAACTATAAGAAGTATGTATAGTATTATTAATTACCAGGGTAACCAAAAATATTTATTTAAATAAAAAATATTTACATAAATATTTTAGCAGTTTTTGGTGGAACAAAAATATTTCGCCACTTTTAGAATTTTCGTAAACATTCTAAGGTTTTTAGTTTTTAATCCCAAATATTTTTAACAATTTTTGATCATCGAAAATATTTATGTTTCACATTTTCTTTTTCTTTAGTTTGCATTTAATTGTAATTTTTATTTAATTTGGACTTACTTACTTGCGAATTAAATTAAACATGAAAAATCGAAAATGAAAAAATTAAATGAACAATTTAAAAAAATGCAAAATAAGTTTTAAAAAGTTAAACTGAAAATGCAATAATTTGCATTTAATTTTAATTTCTTTTTCTTTAATTTAATTTAATGCATTTCATTTTCTTTCACTTGCAGTTTGAAAATTACCGAGTAATTATTCCACATGTCACATGTTTACAGATTCATTATCTGTTTCCATTTCAAAATAAATCATCAATTGAAACATTATGCTATTTGAGTTGAAAGTCGAAAAGAACTTAGCAAAACATGTGGTCATTTTCTGCAACAACTTTGATTAGGAGCTTAAAATGTAAAAAAAAGTACAAAAAACATAAAATTCGCTTGCATTTGGTTATAAATATTTCTTGCTTATCATAGATATTTCCCTGTTTTTTCATGCATAAATAAATAAATATTATGCATTTTATCGTAAATATTTTTGGTTGCCTGATAATGACTATCTGGATTAGTGATTTAAATGCATTTTCATACTTTTCAGCAACTATGTGATTATTGTGCAAACTGCTGTGCCAAATTCGTAAAACTATCTCAGCTTGCGTCACAGAAACGTCTTTTTTTACATCCACAAACATCATGATGCTTTTCCCTTTTTTCGTCATTTTGAGAAGACTTTCAGGATCAGAAGTATCAATCTGGGAAGGAAATAAAAATTATCAGTTTTGAACTATAGGGAAATGAATGATTTTTGAATAATCAAAAGTTTAGTATGAAGAACATAATCTGATATGAAAATTGAGCAGGAAAAATATGTTAATATTATGTCCGATTTACAATTAAATGGAAATATGTAACTTTGCCACAGTGCTGAAAAATATTGTAAGATAAGACATAATTTTCATGTAAAACAAAGCCAGAGAACTAATTGTGAAATAATTTCTTATGTTTTAAAATATTCAATGATCATTTTCAAGTAAACTTTCATGTCAGTCATAATCCAAAAATATTTTTTCGAACAATATAGACTGTTTTTTATTTTAATGAATTTCATATTGATTATATATAATACTTATTATTATTTAATAATTGACTTTTCATTACTATTTTTTATTAACCTTTGATAAATCGATTTTCGGACTCGGTCTCAAATGCTCAGGAAGTTCGTCAGGTTCAAGAGGTTCTTCATTTTCCTAGATACAAACAATAAATAAAATTAACTATTATAACCACATTTCATTAACTTTTGGGAAGTTGCATGTAAAAAAAAATTAAATTTGGCGACATATGTATCAATAATTAAAAAAAAAAAATCAATACGTATTTTTTTGATTCTTTGAAAAATAATTTCAGAAGATATATGAATTCTTAATTATGTATACATATACTGAGCATGTAAATGACGTCACATCGTTATACTTTATAAAACGTTGTGTTTCCGTCAATTTATGATATGACAAAAAGAAAAAATACATGTTTGATATTTTTTAATAAACTAGTAATGTTTAAATAATTAAAATTTCATAATAGGTTTAATAATAATAAATGAAATAAATAAATTTAATTAATTTAAATAACTTGAATATATTATAATAAAATAATTTATTGTACATATAAAATGATTTTTTTTAATTAATTTTAATCATAATAAATTATAATAATAAAATAAATAAATTAAAATAACAAGATTGAAATTGTCAAAATTAAATTAAATAATAAGTTAAAATAATTTTATAAATGAAACTTTGAATAATAAGAAAATTTGAAATGAAAATGAATACAATCAAATATTGAATATTTTCTAAAAACTAGATAAAAATCTTACATATTTATAAAAAAAGTGAAATACAAAAAAACAGAAAAGCACTTACACTGTTTTTTTTGCATTAAAGTAAAAAAAAATGGAAGCATTTTTCAAAAGCCATTTTTTTTTAAATAGTCAGTCACTCGACTTGCACTATTTTCCACTATTGAAGTCTTTGACAGCTTGATGAGTTGCATTATCTTTTTTCATACGTAAAAAAAAAAAACATTTCTTTTTTTTTTTGCATAGCCGAAACTTCTGATTTTTCGAGCTTTCATTGAGATAAATTGTCAAACCAATATTGATTTTCGTGCTGAAGAATTCAGTTTGGAAGAAAAAAATTTTTTTGCCATGCTTAGAAATGAAGCCATGTGAAAATAGGGAATCGATTTTCGAACCTCCCATTCTTCGAAAATTCGCTCCATATCAGCATCATTCATGTCTCGTATATCCTTGTCCTTCCAACTTTTGTTCTTCGCTGTTTTGTCGTCATTTTGAGAACTTGACACCAAACTTACTTGAAATAAAACTAAAGTTAATATTATGTTTAAACATAATCTCCGAAATTTCATATTGGAATATGTTGGAATAGTTGGTGATTTTGAGCAATTTTGAGGTTTTGTTTATGTTTACAGATTCGATTGATTGATTCTATCAGATTCTATCGCATTTTATTTATCGCATCAGCGATATATCGTTAATATCTCGATTTAATCCCCCGAAAACTTGAAAAAGAGAGAAAACTGTAGTACCTTTGCTGCCGGTAACAAAAGGGACAATTCCCAACCTTACCGACCCTTGCAGGGCCGTAGGTAGATCAAGGGCATCCTGTAGTATTTGTTGATAAGTTGAGAATTTTTACTTTTTTTTCAAGATGAGTTATTTATTAAAAAAATGACCGCAGGAGCAAAGTAGATATTCAAGGTTACCTAAAAAATAGAAAAATTGTATTTAGTTAATTCGATTTAATCTAATAAAGCCCCCAGAAACTATAGAAGAGAGAAAACCATAGACCTTATAGTACATGGACTGGCCATTCACGAAATGTGATGGCCAAACACTGGAGATTGGACTCAGTCTTCGTTTTAATATTATACTATTAC
>JAPYZL010052758.1:0-12390 GCA_030522825.1 Platygaster orseoliae | reverse complement strand
ACCGACTGAAAGCTTTAATATTTATTTTCAAAGAAATTCAATTTATCCATTATTCAACTAAATTTTACATAATAACTATCGATGATTACGTCAAAATGTATAGGCATCTGTTTTTTCTCGTCCCGATGAAAAAAAAAAACATTTAGACGCGATCCAAGACTGATCAGAGAAAAGTCAGATTAGAGTCTGACTTTTCTCTGACCACGCGTTTGCTAGGGTACTGCAGCTAATCCTTCTTTTCCGTGCACGCGAAAAGAACTGTTAGACCTTTGTCTTTAGGTCCACGGAAAGCATAGGGCCTTGCTCCACCTTCACGTGCCAGGAACCGGTGACGATGGAGCGGAAGCACGCCCGGAAAAAGAGCCAGGGCGACGCCTCGAGTCTGAAACAGCCCATTCGAAGGGCCAGAAGCCACGAGAACCGGGACCCCGCGAAGATAATGCCGGATCTCCCAGAACCGGCGCGCTTTGCGGCCCAGCCCATCGTCGGCGGCAGAAACGTCAGCGACAGGACGAAAAAGCAACTCGAGTCCGAGCTCAAGGCCATCCTCACAGCCAGGGCTCACCATTTCGAGCTCCATCCGCCTTGATAGGAGCGCCCAAGTCGAGTAAGAGCATTCTAGGTCTTGAGAATTAAACATTCAGTTGCCTCTGAGGGGCTTTCGTTCATACAAAGCAATATCAGCCTTTCGTAGGTCAATTTAGAGAGGACGAAAATGAGGCCTTCGAGGCATTTCTTTTACGAGCTTTCAGGAGATATTTCCAGGCTGGGAATCCAGCTTTTTTGGGGTAGAACGAGTTTTTCGAGGGCCATGAAAAACCGCGCTTTTTCACAACACTAAGAAACCGGTTCGATTAGCAATAGCAAAAAAATTTTGCTCGTGTATCGCGAAAGTTTATGAACATTGGGTCAACTATTGTTTCTAGCTGTATAATATCTGTTTCATTACAAGTTGTTTAGGTTTGAGAACATGGCTTGATCGAGAAAATTTACGTTAAATTGTTATCAATTCACTAAACATTTATTGATACATTGTTTCGAGAAAGTTTGACAATTTTTTTGAATACATATGTATTTGTTTGTTACAACATGAATTTTTATAGATGTAAACGTTTTTGTATGATACACGTGGCTGAATAAAACTGTCGTTTCGAACTAATAAACTGTATAAAAAATTAATTCGGCTGCGATAACAAAAAATGCATTGGTCATAATTCAATGAAAATTTTTTGTACAATTAACTAATAATAGAACAGCCTATTTGACCGGTCTTTCAGTTAGAAAAGCGTTTTGTGTCTTCGCATGGGCAAAATGCGACTTTTGGCCCTACGGCCAGATTTTAAACTACTTTGAAGCACAAAGTAATTTTCTTAATGGGCGTTAACCGATTATACTATTGCTAATTTTTGTATTTTTCAATCACCATTGTCTGAAACTCATTCTTTCGTTGAAGAAATTCAAATTGCGCCTAAATAAAAGCTTTGATTTTCTCCCAAAAAACTTTTCTCAAGTTCTTTCAAAATCCACAGAGGGAATCTACAAGACCTACCGAAATTTCAGAAAAAACATGTACCGCATAAACTTTTGTTTCTGTTAAAATAGTTTTTAACCACTTTTATCCTCTTTTTACCGAAAGGAGATAAATAATAATAACGCATTGAATGTCAACAAGAGTCTATACGGAATGGAAAATCTTGTGAAGAAACCTCAAAAATATATAGTTATAATGAATTACGGGCTGATGATGTTTAAGTTTGAAAGTAAATGCGGAAGTTGCAAACGAATATTCGAAGGAAATCACTTTGCATCAACAATAATTTTGATGTGATGAAAATCATTCAACTTTTCACTTTGCTGAGACTGATAGGACGACTCGTGAAAACTACGCACTCTTCCGAAGATTTAGACTGAAAAATTAAAAACAAGGGTCGTTTTATGTCTCGTGAATTTTTCGGGCTAATTAATAAGAATTTCTGACATCTCAATTCCAAATTATACAAATTCTACATGTGAAATTCATGATGTTTTTTATTATCCCCCCCCCCTTCAGAAATATTTGTGCAAATTGATTTTCATACCCTCACGGAATTTTGGTGGAAGCCGTGGAAGCTCACGTGACACATGCCGCTCACTCACTCCGTGTGAGAGCAAGTGAGAGCGACATGTGTGATCACGTGAACTTCCACGGCTACCATTGCTTCCACGGCTTCCGTCAAAATTCCGTGAGGGTACTTGCTTTTTTATTACTATTATTATTACTAACGTGACAACAGAATAGACACTGCAAATATATTGACGAACTCTAAAACGAAAATGACATAAAACGACCTAAAATCGTAGAATAAGCATCGTTTTATCGGGATTTAGGAACTGACGGGTTAAATTCGGCGACAAATTCTTAATTCCTACCATTTTTTCGTATAAGGAAGAGAATTTACGGGAATAAACTATTAAACTTGAGATATATAAAATATGTACATATTTTAACATATACATATAAATATATATATGATTCATGAGCGAGGCCTTAGGAGTAGTCTATCCGCCCAAACTTTACTTATACACAATTATATATGATATATAAATATGAAAACGGTAGCGTTACATGAATCGGAATATTTCGCCATACTGTACAACTACACAGTAAAAATTTTCGGTTTCTCTAGTTTTGTTGTCAGTTATAAATATATATTCTAGAGACTATTGTTGCGTTTTTTGAGAACTGAGATATAGTTTATGTCGATTAAATGGGGGAAAAAAAAGGTTCATCTTTAAGGGACTTGCCAAAATGACTTTTATCGCTTTTTGCATTTCAAGCCCTGGAATATACGTTTAAATTGTTTGTTGATTCATCGTACTTGCAGAATTTTACGAATCGTTTTATAATGGATAAAATTTCAAGTTAAACATTACCGAATGTACATGTGGAATAAAGCCTCGATTATTTCGATACTTTGCGCGAAAAACTCAGCACGTTTACTGTTGCTTTAATGCCGGCAATTTTTTCCGCAAAGTGTCGCAATTTGGTGTTCATTTTGTAAAAAAATTGACGAAAACACAAAACGACGGGTTCTGCCCATGCCTAAAAAATCAAATATAGACTTGTGGGGGAAAAAAAGAGGATACGTGTTAGGCTTTAAAGATATGTTTTGCGAGTGATTCAGCAAAGTGGTCGATTTTTCCTCTCTGTCCTAGTCTTTCGAAAAATGTCAGTGGTGAAAAAAAATGAAAGTGCGCGATAGGTTGTAAGATCAATAATTCTTTGGGGAGGTGAAGAGAAAGGTCGATTATGTAAATATATGTATATGAACGTGTAAACAGAGTCAGCACTGTACTGAATAAGAATACTGATTCAGGTTAATCAGTACGGACATTAGTTATTAATTGGAAAAACGAGTTTTACGTCAAGCTTTCGGAAATTCGCGTTTTTCTTGAAAAACAAGAAAAGAAAGAAGAAAGTGATACATAAGGAGAAATTATGTCAAATGAAGATCGAAAAGAGATTATATGCGCTCTACTCTCTCAATTGAAATTAGTTGAAATAGATTTAATATTTTTAACAATAATTTTAGTGTTGACTGCACTTTTGAAACATTTTTTAATGAATTTTTAGTGAAATATTCAGCAACATCTGATTTCTTAAATACGCTCAAGATTAAATTTATAACAATTTAACAAAACTCTGGACATCTTGGGTCTTCATGAAATGAACATCGAAGTTTCGTGAGCTTAAAATCTGAAACTATATCTATTTTTAAAAATTTGAAAATTTTAGTAAATTGGGATTCGAAGGTTGGAAAGCTTCTGACCCCGAATTTCTGGACTTCTAATTAAAAATTTGGTTTTTTTATTGACTAGGGAAAAATTTAAGATTGATGAATTTTTCAATTTTGAGGTATCGATATGTCGAAATTTACAAGATCTCTGAGGTTTAATAATGTCGAAAATTTTAAGAGTGTATTTTTAGAGCTATATCATATAATATTTTGAAATATTCGTAATTTCTATTTTTTTTTTTTTATTCATCTATGTATTTGTAACCTGAAATTTGAAAAAATGTATACGAAAATAATAATTTTTAATGTTACTTAAATCTGATACTTCAAAATATTTAAGAATTAAAAACTGAGAATAAAAAAAAAGCCATTTCAAATTTATGATTTGTGGCATTTTTAAAACTAATATATTTAAGAATTCGAGACTAAAAGCTCAAAATAATGCATTTCCATTCGAAAATTTGAAATTCGCAACATTTTGAATTTTTGAACAATTTTGAAAATCCAAGAAAAAGGAGAAGTTTGTAGATTAGAAGTTAAAAATTAGAAATTCACAACTCAGAAAATTTAGCATATTTCACATGTCTCCATATAAACAATTTCCAATATAGGTATTTTCTATTTTTCAGAGTTTTTTTATTGCAAACCTAGTAAATATGTTTTAAAATGCAAAATTTTTGAGAATCCAGAATTTCAAGACTTAAAAATCTAGGTTCTATATTTTTGGCAATCAACAGATTTCCAGTCATTTTCTGATTCCGAAATCTCACTTATTCTATGTATTAAATAGAAAAATTTTTAATTCTTAAAATTTATAGTTTTAAATTTTGGCATTTATTACTTACGAAAGTAAATTCATGAAAAAAAAAGTTTCAAGTTTTCATACATTTTTAGTTCAGGATCCATTTATTGTATTACAAAATTATCAAAAAGTAACATTAACTGTCTTGTCCCATGTAAACAAAAGAATTTTCACTTATCTCAGTGAAAAAACAATATCGAGTACAAAATGTAAAATGTCAGTAAAAATCATGAACATACCATGTCATGTTTAGAAATTCAGTGAAAAGCATTAAACTCTAATTTATGAGAGTGCAAAATGTTATTTCAAAGTCTGAAAACGCAGTTCCAAATTCAAAAATTATGCCAGAAGCAGTTTCAGTAACAAAATTTACTAAACCGCGATCAAATTTTAAAGATATTTTACTTTAGAACAGTCTTTTTTCTACGATCGACTAATGCAATCGTAGAATTAGATTACATTAACAGATGACTATTTCAGTTGTTAGGTTACGAAATAGTAGATTGTGCTACAAGCTGAAAAAACGACAAAATTTTGATAAGTGCGAAAGTAATCATATGAATCCCGGAATCAAACTTTTTCAAAATATTCCAAAATGTAAAAAAGGTGGCAGTTTTCGTGAATTATAGGAAAAAGTCGCTCTTTCACTAATTTCAACTGAGACAGCAAGTTTTTGTAACCACTTCCAATGAAAAACTATAATTTCGAAGGGGCGATCCAATGCCGATATTCTCGCTCTCGAAACATAAATTCCCAAACAGAAACGGGATTTGTAATTCGCGATTGCGTCCCAAGTCGGAAGCAATAAATAATTGATTCGTTCGAGTTCTCTGCGAAGCACTGCCACGAGTAGAGCGTGCGGCTGTAATTGCTTCGAAGATTCTTCGAACTTTCGCTAGTGAGTACAATCGAGATGCCAAAATGTCACTGGCGAATTTTTAGAAACCGCGAAAGAATCACGTTTAGGTTTTTCATTGTTCTTGATACACGGTTTCTTGAGACAAACCACTTACTCTCTCAAATCAAATTAATCGAATTTTACTGTTTTTTAGTTATTTTATACTAATGAAATATGTATGAAGCCAGTTACCATCAAATAGTTTACAATTACTTATTCAAATATTGTAATTTCTTTTAAATTACATGACATGAAAATCGAGTGAGTGTACTTTAGTCCTTAATCTTACATTATTTTAATTATAAAATATATATAATAAATTTTCCAAATTCCTTTAACCGAATATTATTTAAAAACTCGAAAAACTGTGATGTAATTTATTTTTTCGCCGTTTTTAAAAAATTTACCAGACCTGCGACTAAACTTCTTTTTGTAAAATCGTCGAAAAAACAACCGATAAATGTGATGTAACGATATTACCCACTGTGGAAGAACGGTCACTTCCAGTGAACAGTCGTATGTCTCGAAAATCCATTAGAAAATCGAGATCGCGTTTCGAAAAATGAACGAAAATGCACTGTCCTACGATACAACGAAGTTCGAAATCCTAAAAGCAACGAATAGCGAAATGGAAGAGGGGAACATTTTTTCGAAACGCGGTTTCTGGCGCCATTGATATGCCTTTTATCATTACTAAAATAAATTGTCAACTTCGCGGTGCGAAACGGAACGTTTATTGTACATAGAAAAACACTGAATCTCGGGCACCGCAAGTTTAACGAAAAGAGAATTTCTCGAGCTGGATTCGCTTGGTTGAAGAAAAATCCCTGCTAGCACATTTCATGGAAATTTAAGTAATAGGCTTTTCGAAAAATTGGCAGAAAACATGTATGAGGTATTTAAGAAAATTTTCGTAATTTTCGGAAAAGTCCTAAGAAAAATCCTAAGAAACATTTAAAGCCTATTTTTGAGAATTATTATAACTTCTCATAAAAAAGACAAAAATAGTTTCAAGATAAACGTAGATTCACTTGGCTTTCAAAAGTTATCTCTTTAAAAATAATGAATATAAAATATCCCTGACTTCTCATAAAACCGAAAATTCCCAACATAATAATTTCCCAAATTTTCTATTGATCGAAATGTAAAAAACAGAAAACAAATATTTCGAAAACTAAAAATCCATGCAAATATGCTACCAGGGAGTCGAGAAATTCCACGTGCTCGTGTGTAATAATAAAAAAAAAGAACGCGATTGATCAGCAAGGCTGATTTATAACACCATTTTTTAATGTAAATTATAGGATCACCCGCACAAGAGACGTAACTGTGAAGATGTTATAAATAAATAAATACGTCGTGATAATTGAGATGGCGCGTTTTAGTGATGACGGTGATTTTGCTTGGACTTGTTGGCGTACGCGTTAGGTTCGGTTCCTCGATAACCAAAACCTCATCTCTCTTGTTACGCCTGCACTACTACACTGTTATTGTTGATAACAACTCCATATTACGAAGAAATAAATATATTGTCTGAAATTTTGCCTCTTATTCTTCAATCATTATTTACGACTGCCCACATAATTCGATGGCGAATTATTTATTTGTAAATAACCCAAATACATGCACTTTCAAAAGTTTGAACAATTAATAAACAAATATCCAAGCTCACTATTCAAACAGCAAAACTGTACAATATGTTAAAATTCAACCTATCTTCAAGTAATTAAACGATGACCTCGTTCTTGTAAAAAATTACAACAAATTCGAATATTCATGTCATGAATGAAAATGAAGATTGCATAATTTGTCTATTATTGTAATAAACCAAGAAATCATCTCAAATGTTAGATTCATATCTATAAATAACAACAAGATGGGAAAACTCACTTGCCTACTCTTGAACTCGGTGCGAGATCAAGGTTTTTAGAGGACCGGTTTTTATTAAAAATTTATTACTACATCTTTGGAGACTATAGTCTCCAATATAATATTTATAAATGACCCACATACATGCACTTTCAAGAGTTTGAACAATAAATAATGAAAAATCCAAACTCAATATTCTCACAGCAAAACGATACTATATTATGTTTCAATTCATTCCCATGTTTAAGCGATTATACGATGGGCTCGTTATTGTAAAAAATTAGAAAAAATTCGAATCTTCATGTTTTGAATGGAAATGAAGATTGTATAATTTTTCTCTTTCTGTGATAAACCAACAAATCATCGGAAATGTTAAATGTATTATATAAACAACTACAAAAATAGAAAACTAACATTTTTTTTCCGAATATCAATAACCATGATACTCACACCTTGAATAGTGCGAATAATAATGTTTTTTAATATATTAAAGGTAGTTTTTAAACCTGCAACTTGTTAGAACGACATATTTGGATCCGAACACTGAGTCCTTATTGAAAATTTATTTGTAATTTTTTAGAACATGGATTACCGTTATACCTTCATTTTCAAGTGTTTGAATAATAAATTTACGAATATATTATATAGTACGTTACATTACTTGCAAATTGTTCCTGAATATCAACTGCATACTTATTTCAGTGTGATGTTTTTTTAAAAACTTCTTATCACATGATTGAGTGTTAACAAATTTATATCTTTGTCATTGGTATAGTAATTATTATTTATTGTTATAGGTATGTCATGTAACATCATGATTCCCGGAGAATCAGAGTTATTTCCCATTTGTTTGTTTCTTAAGGATTTAAAATAAACAATAAAAAAATACTATCTGCAATGTTACTGACAATGCAGTATTTTTCTATCCATTCCCTGGCAGCTTTTAGGTGACGTTTCCGAGACGTCACCTTTAGCACAAAAGTTGACGGTCACTCAATAAATAGGTACTTTTTAACACGCTTTTTAACAATTTTTCGGTTGAAATTACTGCAAATGTTTATATTATAAGTCTCAACAATGTTTTCAAGAAGAGTTATTTTGAACCGTTGTGCTCATTAAACGTCGCGGTGTCTCATGTAGCACTTTTGAAAACCGTCATCTTTTGTGCCAAAGGTGACGTCTCGGAGACGTCACCTAAAAGCTGCCAGGGTTATCAATGCGTTATTGCATATTGTATATTAGTGAATGCAAAATGCGGTTAATACAAATAAGGAATGTATTCTACCGAATGGATCTCATTGAATAAACTTATTCGAGCGAAATGATTATTATGTTAAAAATGTTATTTTTTAATTTAAAATCATCATATATTTACGATAATTCAAATATTTTCGAATAATCGGATATTTGGACGTGAATTATTCGAAAACTACAAATAAAATATCGTATTGCGAGTTTTAACAATGCCTTTTTGGACGAAACGATTGCATCCCTCGGCTTCGTCTCGGGCTGCAACCCTTCGTTCCGTCCAGCCAGGCATTGTGAAAACTCACAATAATATACTATTTATCAAAAGCGATAAATCATGGATCCTTTTTTCAATTAACAAACAATTTTGATTACTAAAACCGTTTTCACAGCCTTTTTAATTAATTCCTCAAAATCGTTACAATTAACTAGAATCATCTCAAGTAATTGATCAATTATTACCTCATGAATTATAATTAATTATTTACTCATCATTTATCATTAATTTTCATCCGTTTAATGTCAAAAGAATCACTAGCTGTTTAAATCGTGGGTTTGAATCTCCCGCTCCGCTAGGCAGCAGCACTTGGTGGCTGACGCCAAAAAAAAACACTGATTAGGTGATTAGGTGATTTTCAATTCTTAAAATTTCAAATTATAAAATCCATTGTCAAGAGTCAAATATTTCATTGAAATGAACCAAAACGCAATGAAATTCCATTCAATAAAATATTCAAATTCAAATGTGAGCGTTAAAAATGGCCGCTACCATTAAAACAATATGGCCGCGCCCAAGGATTGAGTCCTTTTTCTCATAGGATTTTCCAGAATTTTGATTTTCTATAATCTAAAAGGTTTCTGCAAAACACGACAGAGCAAAATATAAATAAAGAGATGAATAAAGAAACGAATTTTGATTTTGGTGACCGTTTTGTGGCTTCGTCTGAGAAACAAAAATTCAACTTCGACTTGACTGACACGACTATTTACAATCCCCCACCTCCTCAAGCTGCTTCCACGGTTCGACAGAAAAACGAGTAAATTTTCAAACATATACTTTTATAGCGAAACAAAATCTTAGTTTCAACAACTCAAAAATGAAAATTATGCATAATTTAGTTACCAGAAAATCAAATTTTATGATATTCGAGGTTCAAATGAAAAGTTACAAAAAAAATGTGCATTTTGCACACTAAGTTAGATAGCTTGAAAATGTGAATTAAGATTGTCGAATAATAAAAACTATAGAATCCTGAAAAAAAAACCCTAACTAAAAGTATACAAAGTTTTTGATAGAACTAATTTAATTGTTACGTTTTATGTATTAAGTATCGGTAATTTTAAAAAAGAAAATATCACATATATATTTTTTTTTAATTACATTTTTCTTATTTTGTAGTTTTACTTTTTTTCATTCCAAGTTCTTATATTTTGAAGTTCCAAGTCCTAACATCTAGTTAATTATATTTAATAAAGAGTAAACATGGAAAACTATGTAAATAAAAATTTAAGATACTCTATTTTTATAATTTACAGAAAAATGTTTTGATTCCTCTATGCTCAAATTTCTACTGCCCCAAAAACATCTTTATTTATTGAAAATCATAATTTTGAAATTATAAATTTAAAAGTTTTAAACTCTTAAGGTATGAATTTTTCATTTTTCTTATTTTGTAGTTTTACATTTTAGCGTTAAAAATTCTTAAATTTTGAAGTTCCAAATCATATTCAACTAAGAGTAAACATAGAAAATAATATAAATAAAAAATTAAAATACTCTACTATTTTGATAATTTACAGAAAAATGTTTTGATTCCTCTATGATCAAATTTCTGCTGCCCCACAAACATTTTTTTTTTTTTGGTGAAAATTGAAATTCTAACATTTTTTAATTTTAAAGTTGCATTTCTCGATTTTTCATTTACATGTTATATTAATTGAATTAGATTTTTGTGATTTAGGTCATTAAATTTTAAATAATAATTTTTTTTTTTTTGTAATGAAATGTAGAATACTGAAATCCGTTTTATTTTCAAAATTTATTTACACAAGTTAAATTATAACGTCTTTTTCTAATAATGTCACCTTAGAAGAAAATTTTTTTTATAAAAATTTTATAAGGTGAAATTTATAAAAAACGTAATTTTGCCATTTTTTACAAAAATCCAAATCACTAAGGCACGTTTATTATGAATTGAATTTTTAAAACGAAAACTCGATTGAACGTATTAAAAGTGCAATTTAATTTTTTGAAAATGGTTCATTTTCCCCAATTTTTTTTTGTTCAGCAAAACGTTCCGGTATCATCCAAAACAAACTGAAAATTCCAACTCCTTGACTTTTGAAAAAAACAATTGTTCATCAACTGAAAAAAATTGTTCGCAACTATTTGATTTGGAAGCTATCACAGCAAAAACATGTGAGTCTACAATTTTACGCATTGGTAATATCGTAAAATAAAATCACTACTTACTTATTTAAAACTTTTTTTAATTTCAAAAAACCTTCTAGTTCTTGTTTAAGCTATTTTTCCTTAAATGTTCTCTAATTGAAATTCAGACATTTTGAGAAGTTTTTATGGTTGAAAAATCTGAATTTACATTTTTTGATAAATTAAAAAAAAAATTTTTGACATTGTTTTATTGTCAAAATTCTAACATTCTTCATCATAACGATTTGGAAATTCTCCCTTTTTTTAAAATTTTTATGTATATGGATGATTGAATGACAAAAAATGTTACTATTTTTTTTTAATTTTGCAGTTCCAGAACTTTTTAAACTTTCGGACATACAAATGGAAACAGCTTCCAGTGATTTGTCAAAAGAGCGTTTGTTGGCACGAAAATTGTTAGAGAAGTGCAGCTCAACGACAAAATTATCGAGTAATAATAACATTTATTTATAATGATTTGAGAAGGTTGAGAAATCACGAGTTTCCTATTTTTTTCAAAGTTTTGTGGGATTTGATATTTTAGTTGTCAGGGATTCCAGGAATTTGAAATAACTGTTTTAAACAATTTGTGAAATGGTCATAAAAATTTATGGCCTTTTATATGAGAATCTCAAAATTGTTAATTTACATCCTGAAATTTGTAGAAAAAAAATTTTTCTGTTCCAATCCTGAAATTTGATAATTTTCAAAATCATCAATTTTTGTAGCTAGACATCAGATTTCTCGAATGCATTTTTCAAAAATATGGAATAGTTTTTTCTATTTTCAACTTTTATTATTTGTTTGATAAATTATTTTCAGGGCAAAGTAACATTTCGAATTCAAGTTATGAGAGTTCCAAGAAGTCAAACTTCAGAAGAAATTCTCAAGAGCAACAAAACGTTGAAGAGTTCAAATCTACAGCTGGAAGCGTAAGAAAAACTGTTTTTAATTTTTTATAATATTATGTGTTATATTATATTATGTTATATATTATATATAATTTTGTTTTCTTATAATAAGTTTTTCTTTCGTATGCAGTTTTTTTTACTTTGCTGTTAAAATTGCTCTTTCAATAGTTACTTTAGCTTTAATACAAACAATACTTTTAACATTCCTGAAGTCTTTGAATTAAATTTCTAAGTTTTGAATTTTTATAAATTTTAAAAACTTCCCTTCATTTTCGTACTTACTGTTTCTTGATTTCATTTTTTTATCATAAGTTGAAAAAATTTTTGTAGAATTTTGCATTTTTATTATTATTATTATTATTATTATTATTATTATTATTATTATTAGCTGATGGGGTGGGGTCATATCTCCTCTCCTCCCCCCTTAGGCACCTCGACCTTAAGGTCTTTTGTAC
>JAPYZL010052704.1:0-12465 GCA_030522825.1 Platygaster orseoliae | reverse complement strand
TTACAGTTAATAATTCTGAAATCGCCAGTAAATATAACTAAGCAAAAATACGCTGTATTATCAGACTTTGTCGAATTAACAACTCGATGTAACCCTATATATAAGCTACAGGCCAAACAGAGTAAAGTTTATAGGTTTTGAAAATTATTTACTGTTAAATTTTTTTTTCATTGCACTAAAAAAATTGCATGATGGATTTTATACAAGAGATGGTAAATTAAAAAAATTTTTTTTTGCGATCAATATACGAATTTCAACAGGACTACGGGCACGGTAATTATGAATTTGATGTATCTATTCTTATTAGTTTCAATTAATCATTTTGTCAATTACTGGTTCCGAATAACATTCCTTTATACAATATGAATTTTATCAATTTAAAGTAAGGATCTCGTAAAAAACTCTCATAGCGTATATATAGTCAAATTACTAATTAAACGATGTCATAAATTCAATGTAGCTATTGGTCAGAAAAATTACTATTAGAAACAGCATATATGCAAATTTCCGGAAAACCTTAATGAAATAGCAATAGAAAATATATGAAAAGTACGGTACAGACCAGGTCAGGGAATACCAGCAACGAAAATTCCTGAAATAGTCAGAAATTTTCCGGACTGACTCAGGAAAATTTCCGTTCCATATTTCCAGGTAGGGATCGGCAATATCGCATTGTGTCCCTTTCTCGCTTATTATAGCTGTCGTTTAGGGAGAGAGAGAAGTCAACAATATCGCCGATCCCTATTTCCAGGCACTTCCAAAGTAGTAGTACAATTCAGGAATGGCCTGGAAAGCTTAACCAGGGTATGGAATGAATTTAACCATTTATTTCTAAACTATCGAAATTAAAAATTTCCTATTACATGCATTTTTTGACGTTATTAGTTTCATAATGTATTATTTGCAGTTTAAAAATTTTGAGGTACATATAACATTTTCTGCTGTAATGGGCAGATAACCTTAATTAATTTGTCAATATAGCTGTAAATTTCGTTATTAAAAAAACAAATAGAAATAGTATTACGATATCTAGGCTTAGCGATAGTTATCGATAGTTAACGATAGTTTTCCCATCCCTAGTATTTTCGCCCATAGAAAGAAAATTACTGCAAATATATAACAATTTTTCGTCTAACTAGTGTAGAATAAATAGATTCAGAACTACCTACGTAATAGATACACTAAAATAGAGGAAAAACTAAGGATTTTTACAGAACTTTGATAGAAATTTGAGAAGGGTTATCTTTTACTCAAAGCATAAGAAAATTTTCTAATCGACACTGAGCAATTAAAGTATTCGTGTTCATGTTTCTAGTTAGCTGATAAATTATAAAAAGTCAAATAAATCAGAAAGAACTATGACCATGTAATTGCTGTACCTTTTATAAATATTTGGCCCCATCAAAAACCTTGGTAACGAACATTGTAAATTTTTATTTATTTTCTTACTAGTAATTGTTAAAATGTTACAATTTCAAATAAGAAATCATTTTAATAGTCCTTGTATACTTTTATGAATTCATGATATTTTATGTAGTTTTTTAGCAATTTCCTGTTAAATCATGATTATATTTAGTAGAAATGATTCAATGATTTCGGCTTTTGTGGTGACAATCATCAACTCTTCGATAAATAAGACGAGCTTTCCTTGGAACGTCGCTGCAATGTTGGATTCGAGCCAATGTCCGATAATTCGTACATACCCTCAAAAAATTTTGCACCCAATTCGATTACGAATCATGAGTCTTTTACTGTGTATACAGTAATATACATTCGATATGATACCAGCTTATCATTACTCATCAAGAATATGCATTTGACGATTCAAATATTATTATCATTTTTTCGAATTCGTCAATTTTTTCAAAAAAATATATTTCAGTAGCTTCATGTATTTGATAAACATCCAGGGAATTTTCAACAAAATTTTCTACGATTTGATTAAAAAGGAATTACGCACAAAAAAAGCAGTCTCGTCATGAATGACTATTCGTCTCGCGAATTTCGAATTAAAAAATTTTCCTTTTGTAGGTTTACGAATTTTTAAGGTGTCACAAATTTTGCAGTACATCTTATTTTTGTACATTGCATTTATTCAACTCTACATCATTTATAAATCATTCTCTACAAAAAAAGATTTTTCCTTTTACAATTACAAGAACGTTTTTTTGCGAAATTCCTCACTTTTTTTTAAACAATCTGTTTTGTCCAGCTTCACACTCGATATCAATAATTGATGATTATAACTTTTTTTCAGAATATTTTTGCTCTTTTTCTGCATGTCTGATATATGACAACTTTTTTTTCTTCGGAAGTAAGTACCAATCTTTCGCCGCTTTTCTCATGATCTCCGAGAATTTTTCTTTTGAATTTCGGAAAAAAGTTTTGAGGAAAAAAGTTAAAAATGGATTCCTCGATTGTGGGAATCGTGGTTTTTTCATAATAGGTTTGCTTATTTTTTTAGGTTCGCAATCGCGACCTACGGTTTTTGGTTTTTCTGACTTTGATTTTTTATCATCTATGCTGTTGAGACTTTTTTCGTCTTTTTTTCCAGAAAAAAAACCGCACCTCGAAATGTACGGAATTTTTCTAAAAAATAGATATTGATTTATACGTTAGTTTTTTGAAATTGGTTAATAGTACTTACTGATCACGTCGATTCATTTTGACATTAATTTCGGAATGTGTTTGATTGATTGTTTGAGTAAAACTTTTACTGAAAATCTATTGTTTAAATGACTTTTTTTGTGTTTGAGATATTTGACAGAAAAAACAAATGAGAGTAAAAGGTTAAGAACAATATAAGGTTTTTCTAAAGTTTTTATTTTCATTCATATATCGAACTCAGAACGTAAACTTCTGGAAAAATTTCATTTTCCAAAAAAACCGTATCTATAGAATTATAATTAGGAAATCAATAAATCATGGTTGAATTTTATGTTTTTAAATTCCAGTTTGCCTGTTTACATATTTTCGTATACTAAATAAACGAAATTCAATAATAATAATTTTCGAGATAAGAATGTTGCAGTATATAACAAGTAATTTCGGAACGCACACTAACTAAGGGGTCACTTCTATTATTTTATTTTTCTAAAAGAAGATCTACCCTAAAGCTGAGATGTCCCAAAAGATTTCATTCCTCAATATGCATTTTTTATTGGAAAATGTATGCAGAAAACTTTTTTTCCCAATATGAACCTTTTTCAAAACTTTTTCTTATATTAAAAGAAACAAACGTCTTAATGTCTTACGAATTCTCTATGAATCTCAACACACTGAATTTCGTGTTCAATTTTGTACGTAAACAATTTATACATTAACAATAATTTTTTCATTGTTGTTCAAGTTGCCACATAATATCAGTCAGCAAATTTTCCTAAATTTTCAGTAAATAATTCAGCGATCAATAAAAGTAAGAATTATGGTGTGAGACTTTTTAAGAAAATAAGTTTTATTCAACTTAATTTAATAAATGTAGAAACTCATGAAAAAATTAATTCTTGGGGAAAAAATTTTCCAAAGAAAAGTTTCGGAACTTAAGAATTGAAGGAAATATCAATTTGAGTGACAATAACGATTCATTGATTCCGTTTGCATTTATTTCATTAGGAAAGGTTGAAATTCACTTCATTAAAATTTCAGGAAGACATGGTGTGCTTGTCCTGCACAGCCACCGGAGAAAGAGTTTGCTTGGCCGCTGAAGGTTTTGGCAATCGACACTGTTTCCTCGAAAATATCGCTGACAAGGTGAAAAACATTTTTTTTATATTTTCAATGAAAATTTCGTAAGTAAATCAGTCAGTTTTTTAAAAAACCAACACGATTTACGAAGAAAACTATAATAAACATGAAAATCTATTAAGGAGTATAGTTTGAACCAGAGATGGGCGCCAATTACATTTTGATCATTTTCACATTGCGAAACAACTATGTAAATTTCGTCCCAGAACAATGGAAATTTGTCAATAGATGTATTTTTCCCTGTATTTTTCATAATTACAGTAAAAAGATATCAATTACAGGGTTCGTTATACTTCAATTACAAAAAAAAAAAACCACTAAAAATTACAGATTTTTGTAATTACAGGTGGTTTTTCTGTAATTGATGTGTAACGAACCATGTAATTGATACCCTTTTACTGTAATTATGAAAAAAAGAGGGAAAAATACATATATTGACAAATTTTCATAATTCTGCGACGAAATTCAGATAGTTGTTTCGCAATGTGAAAATGATCAAAATGTATTTGGCGCCCATCTCTGGTTTGAACTAGAGAAATTATCATTATCGAAATGATTCTTGAAAAATTCCGCTAAATCACGAATTACTTACATGAAAATCAAAATTAAAAAACATTCAAAATAGAATAAAAAGACATTCTTCGATTAAATAAAGAACAATTTTCAATAAAAATTTCAGATGAAACTTGGATTTGCTTACCTAAATTGTGGCATGATAGAGTTTTTTTCTTTTAATTTCTAGAATATACCACCGGATCTATCACAATGCGTTTTCGTGATCGAACAAGCACTTTCCGTTCGCGCCTTGCAAGAACTCGTGACAGCAGCCGGTTCAGAAACGGTAAAAAAGTTACCAAAACCCCAAAGAATACACCAAGCTGCTTTCTCACACGAAATATCAACGAAATGACCAAACTTCGTAAAAAAACCATCACACTTCATTTGATAACAACACATTTTTAAAATAACAACGAATTCTCATTTCGAATCGACACAAATGAGACCGTAACTGTGATTAATTGTCCTATTAAAGTCGTTACAATTTTTTATGAAAATTCACGTCCGTCTGTGTTTTTCATTTGCAGCAGCAAGACAACTTAGTAAGTATTCTCCCAATTGATTGGCGCATCACAATGGATTTTTCGACTCGATCGCTTTCATCATTATTTTCTGTTTTACTTTAAATCTAATGGTTTTTCATATTCAGCCAAATTCACTCTGCTTTCTGTAAATTTACAACCATCTTGGAAATACGAAATTGTGAAGACACAAGCACTTTTTTCGTAAAGTCTATTTTCCCATGTACGTTAAGGGCAAAATGGACTTTATCGAATCAAGTGCCAGTTATATAGCAAGAAGAGTTATTGAGCATGCCAGACTGCAGTTGGCTAATGTTTCTGCGTTTTTCGACACGGTCTTAAACTACTTCTGCTGTATTACTGTCGTTCACTCTCTTTTTACTTTCCATCCCTAGTTTGACGCTGCTGAAAAACTGTTTTTAACGTTTATCTGGAATGTAACATTTTACAAAGTAACTGTCGAATGCGGTTTAGCATATCTTGAAGATTCTTCGAGCGCCATTCATTTTAATGTCGTAACGCACGGACAGATCTGTGTTGTGGTTCAGTAAAATTGAATTTTGAAAAAAAAAAAGATGGTTTCCATGACTCACATGTTATTGATATAATCATCAACATTGCAGTTTACTGAACCAACATTAATTGGGCTGCGCTTTCAAAATTCACTAATTGTCACTGTAAAAATTTGCCAGGGACTTGAAAAAATTTTGTTAAACACGAAGCTTCGTGGATGTGTGTTGATTTGTCATAGCGAATGTAGAAATTATCATACAATGAATTTTAGGGGAAAGGAACGGGATCAGGACACAGAACCTTGCTCTACGGAAATGCTATCCTCTTAAGGCACCAAAACAGCGACATGGCAAGTTCTTATATTTTGAAAATATTTTGAAACGTGATTGTTATTTTACGTTTGCATTGATTTTCGGATAACTTCAAGTTAACGACCTGAAGAAACTCACATTTCAAACTTTTGTATCAAAAATTGAAAGTCAGTACGACTTTGACATAATGCAATATTTAAGACGAGTAGTAAAAATCATTTTTATAATTTCTTGCTGTGAAATTTTCAGTATCTGGCATGTTTGTCGACAAGTTCTTCCAACGATAAATTAGCCTTTGACGTGGGTCTACAAGAACATTCACAGGGTGAAGCATGTTGGTGGACTGTACATCCTGCATCGAAACAGAGATCGGAAGGTGAAAAAGTTCGAGTGGGCGACGATCTTATTCTGGTTTCCGTCGCAACCGAGAGATATTTGGTAAATAAAAACTCATTCTTGAATTTAAAAAAACGTCTTATCAAAAAGAAAAAAAGTGTTGAATTCTCGTCTTTGTAACTTGGAGGATAAATTAGGTTTATTTGAAGAGTTTATTTTTTTTTTAATTTTTAAATCTTCCAATATAAAAAAAACCATGTTGAACTATGTATTGAGCTGCTTTTTTTTCTTTTTCAGCATACAACAAAAGAAAACAATTTGTCAGTTGTAAATGCCTCTTTTCATGTGACACATTGGTCAGTGCAACCATATGGAACTGGTATTAGTCGGATGAAATATGTTGGTTACGTTTTTGGAGGAGATGTGCTGCGCTTTTTCCATGGTGGAGACGAATGTCTCACTATTCCATCAACATGGAATTCTGCAGCTGGACAAAAGTAAGTTCCAGTATCAATCATGAATATAAAAGGACCAGTTTTCACTCAACATCGAACATCATATATTAAAAAATTTTTCCTCCTTTTAGTAATGTTGTTTTTGTTACAGTTTATAATTTTCGATATTATTATTGATAAGTTTAGTATTGCAGAATTCACCATCCATTCTACAAAATTAGATGCTGTCTGTGTACTCATTGCTTCGCACTTTGCAGTATCGTTATTTATGAAGGCGGAAGTGTGATGAGCCAAGCAAGATCTTTATGGCGCCTAGAACTGGCGCGTACGAAATGGGCTGGTGGTTTCATTAATTGGCTGCATCCAATGAGGATTCGTCATTTGACGACGGGAAGATACTTGGGGGTTAGGGAAAACAACGAGCTCTATTTGGTCGCTCGTGAGGAAGCTACGACCGACACTTCGACCTTCTGGCTGCGCCAAGAGAAAGATGACCAGAAGATTGTTCTCGAAGACAAAGATCTGGAAGTCATTGGTCTTCCTATTATCAAATATGGAGATTCCACAGTCATCATGCAGCACTCGAATACTTGCCTTTGGGTTTCTTATAAGGTACTCTCCTGATTTCAGAGAGTGATTTTTATTTTTGATGAGTCAAATACTGATACTCAAACAGGAAGTAACAATGCACTTTCATTGAGTAGAAGTTTACTCTCTGAGAGAAAATCGTCACTCTCAACTTTTAGTTGAATCCCTTTCTAAATCCTAAACTTAATTTCACTCTAAGAAAAGTGAATTGTTTAATACTATCTATCTCTATCTATTTATTTACACTAGCTCAGTCGGTTTTACTCTATGTATCCGATTCATATAATATTTTTTTTCAAGTCGTACGAAACCAAGAAAAAAGGAGTAGGTAAGGTTGAAGAAAAGCAGGCAGTGCTCCACGAAGAAGGGAAAATGGATGATGGTTTGGATTTTTCCCGATCACAAGAAGAAGAATCTCGAACAGCCCGAGTCATTCGCAAATGTAGCAGCCTTTTTACACAATTCATTTCGTAAATATTATTTTCAAAAGTACAGAAAAGCTTTTGGCACAGTTTACTTGTAGTCTTAACAGTTCACTTGTAGTAGAAACAATACAGTTTCAACATGTCTAAAAGCTTTCTTCAATTCTTAAAGAATCACGATTTCAAAACTCGATCATTTACAGTGGCCTAGAAAATCTACAAATCGATCGAAGAGCTTCTCAATTTTTTCAAAGCGTAAATCTCAATGAAATGGTCATGTGCTTAGAAGATCTAATCAACTATTTTGCCCAGCCAGAAGATGACATGGGTATGATACACAAAAACATTCAAAGTGTTTTCAATTATTCAACTCATTTACTGAATTTATATTGTTTTACAGAACACGAAGAAAAACAAAACCGATTTCGAGCACTTCGCAATCGTCAAGACTTGTTCCAAGAAGAAGGAATCTTGAATCTTATTCTCGAAGCCATCGACAAAATAAATGTCATTACTTCACAAGGCTTTTTGGTAGCTTTGTCTGGCGATGAAAGCGGTCAAGCTTGGGACCAAATTTCCCGATATTTGTACCAGCTTCTCGCAGCTATTATCAAAGGAAACCATACAAATTGCGCACAATTCGCAAACAGCAATAGGTTGAATTGGTTGTTCAGTCGACTAGGATCACAGGCTTCGAGCGAGGGTACAGGAATGCTTGATGTACTCCATTGCGTATTGATTGACTCACCAGAAGCCTTGAATATGATGAGGGTAATTTTTATACACGATAACTGTACGATACCTTTACTTCCATTAGTCATTGATCATAAAAATTTTTAACTTGCTTTAATAAAAAACTGTTTTTCCATAGGACGAACACATAAAAGTAATCATATCACTTTTGGAAAAACATGGTCGGGACCCAAAAGTATTGGACGTTTTGTGTTCACTTTGCGTGGGAAATGGAGTAGCTGTTCGTTCTTCGCAAAACAACATTTGCGATTATCTTCTTCCGGGAAAAAATCTTCTACTACAGACTCAACTAGTGGATCATGTGGCGAGTGTGAGGCCAAATATTTTCGTTGGAAGAGTTGAGGGTTCAGCTTTGTACCAGAAATGGTATTTCGAGGTCACGGTCGATCATGTAGAACGTACCACGCACATGGCGCCTCATTTAAGGTGATTTTAATGAATACAATCCTTTCTATCTTATGAAATGTCCAACTATAACTAGCCTTCAAGAGTTCTTTGCGTCCATAAAAATGAAGTAACTTTTCTTTGTTCATTAAAGAATCGGATGGGCTAACACCGCAGGCTATACTCCTTATCCTGGTGGTGGAGAAAAATGGGGTGGAAATGGTGTGGGCGACGATCTATACTCATTTAGCTTCGACGGAGCGCAGTTATGGACAGGAGGCCGTGGGACGCTTGTTTTAGAAGAAATCTCACGTCGAGAGCCTCGCATCGGCAAAGGCGACGTCGTGGGTTGCTCTCTTGACTTAACTATACCTGAAATAGCCTTCGCCATGAATGGTGTTCCAGTCCCCGGAACCTTTCGTGGCTTCAATCTCGACGGGATGTTTTTTCCTGCAGTCAGTTGCTCATCTAAGCTCTCCTGTCGCTTTCTCCTGGGCGGCGATCACGGTCGACTTAAATATGAACCACTCAGAGATTTTTCGCCACTCGTTGAGAGTCTTCAACCGCAACAGATTTTATCTTTAGACCCTTGTTTTTATTTCGGAAACATGGCAAAGGTAATTGTGAACAATTTTTAACTACTGAATGACCCATCTCTTGAAAGTTATTGCAGCAAAATCTTTTCTTCCTTAGGTAACTTTAGCAGGTCCTTGGCATGTTGAAGATGACACTGCTTTCGTTCCTCAACCTGTCAACACCTCAGCAGTAAATTTACCGTCTTACGTTGAGCAAATCCGAGACAAGCTTGCTGAGAACATACACGAGATGTGGGCCATGAACAAAATAGAAGCAGGGTGGATCTTTGGAGAGCAACGTGATGACCTTGCAAAGATACATCCGTGCATCGTACCATTTGAACGGCTTCCACCTCTTGAGCGCAAGTATGACACCCAACTCGCTGTGCAAACTCTCAAAACCGTAGTTGCTCTTGGGTATCACATCAGTATGGACAAACCACCTGGACGGATCAAAACTCTGCGGTTGCCAAACGAGCCTTTTCTTCAAAGCAATGGGTATTATTGCATATCTACTGATTGTATTTGTAACTACAAGGAATCGGAGTGTTCTACTCTTCTGATTAATGAATATGTGGTTGAATGAAATATGTTTTTACCGGAAGTAATTTCATTAAAAAAATCTATTGTTTCTATACTTCTGATGTTTTGAATGCATAGATACAAACCTGCTCCCCTTGACCTTGCTGCAATAGCCTTGACACCGAAAATGGAAGAGCTAGTGGACCAACTAGCTGAAAACACTCATAATCTCTGGGCAAAAGAACGCATCGGGCAAGGTTGGACCTATGGTCTGAATGAAGACTCTCCCATGAAACGAAGTCCTCACCTAGTGCCTTACCCCAAGGTCGACGAGGCCATTAAAAAAGCTAACCGCGACACAGCAAGCGAGACTGTTCGCACACTTCTGGTCTATGGTTACATGCTCGATCCACCGACTGCCGAGCAACACGAAGCACTTCTTTTAGAAGCCAGTCGTCTGCAAAAACCTTCTTTCAGAACCTATCGTGTCGAAAAACATTACGCTGTATCTAGCGGTAAATGGTACTTTGAATTCGAGGTTATGACTGCAGGTCCAATGAGAGTTGGTTGGGCCAAAGCAGATTGCATGCCTGGTAATATGCTCGGAAGTGACGAACACACTTGGGCCTTTGATGGCTATAACGTAAGTATAATATTGCTTTTTTCACCATCTTTTTTCGACGAAAATTCCTCCTTTCATGGTAATCGTGTTGGGAACTGATATTTTTGAGCGTCGCGCTGTTTTTCACGTTTTTTTTCCACGGGCGTTTGCGCCAGGTGACGAAAGTACACGCCGCCGTCGTCGAGCCTTTCGGTCACAAGTACCAAGTGGGCGACGTCGTCGGCTGCTTCATTGACGTGGCGGACGCAACCATCAGTAAGATTTTTCGTGACAACGCATCTGGGTGGAATCAAAACATGAGATCCTTTTTTTGTACATGTGTCTAATAAAAGTGTTCGCGATATGTAACTGCTAATGTAAGTTTATCGCATGCTTTAATTTTCATTAAAAAGTGTTTTTTATCTTGAGTCCGTTTCTTCATGCAGTGTCGTTTTCGTAAAACGAAATGAAAGAATCTTCGTCCGCATAGAATTGTGCATAGCTGAAATTTATGTACCCCCAGAGCGTTATTTGTAGATTGTATCTGCCAGTTATCCTAGGCGTTGTTTTAAATTGACGAACCTCAAGACCTTTAATTTTGTAAATAGAGTGATGTCTTTTGCTTTCTGGATTTTGCAGTATCTCAGATCTATTGTTAACGTTTTCCGATTCATATTGTGATGACCAAAAAGTGATCGCAGTTTTTGATTTCACCCATTTTAATGTGTCCGTCGGCTTTTTTCGCGACATCGCGTTTTTTTACTGGAAAAATAGTTTCTCCTCCATTTGACCCACCACCCACCCGCGTTCGATGACAGACTGCTTTCATTAAATACATCATGTGTTGTTTCAAGGAGGAAAAAGTTTACTCGGGCTCGGCAGAAAATTTCGGAAAACAATGGCAGATCGGAGACGTTGTCGGGGTTTTCCTGGACCTTATTGACAGAACAATTAGTAAGACAGATTGTTCCTTCGGTGCTTTAGTATCGTAGGAAAAAGCCGGGAATTCGCGGTTTCTCCGCGATTGAGTTGATGCACGGTTGTTCGGTTTATGCATTCCTGTGAATTTTTTAAAGTGAATTTCTACGATGTTGAAATTTCAGTCCAATCATTTAGACATTAGCATGAAAATATTTGATGAAATTTTCTGCTTTTTGGAGACCATTCCATATCGACTGTCACTTATTACAAAATCAGTATAATATAGTAGTTTAAACCAATTTAAAGTTACGACAGATTTTAAATTCAGTGTTGATGTTCTGAAAATGTATTTCAATAAAATATCTTTTCCTCATGTTAACCTAACTTTTTTTTGTATCTATTAGGTATTTACTGATCATATATTCACTTCAAAAAATTCGAATACAAATCCATTAGCCTCAAACGCTTTTTTATTTTTTGCAAATCTAACATGTAGAACTAGTGAAATATGTACTTTTGACTAACTGCCGCAGTGTGCTTTTGACCCGACGTAATTCAGTGTTGGTCTACTCAATTTTTAAGCCCTTTTGCGTGAATGAAATATCTCAGTTTGAAGTGATTCAAAATTCAATGTTTAATAAACTTATTTGCATTGACGTTTAATGTTGTTTCTATATGTAACTGAATACTTATTCTTGTGGGTGATTATGTGTTCAATAGGTCGATATCGACCATATATTGATAAGTCAAACTTTTTTACTCACTCTATTCAGAGAATCTGATTTGGTGATCTACGTCTTAATTTTTCGTCTAATTTCTCGAATAGTAAAAGTAGATGTATCAAATTATGATTCTACAATTTATCAAATGTTGATCCTGCGATCTATTTTTTGTTGATTTTTCAGATTCAAATTTTTTTTCAAAAATAGTGAATAGGTATGAATCAAGGAATCGGCAAAGAACTTTGGAAAACATCTACACAAAATCTATTCAAGTAAAATTTAAAAAATTGAAAAAAAATTTTTTTTTCATGCATGTGTTCAAATGGCCGCTTTTTTACGATAAATCGCATGAACACAGCCCTCTTTTCGAGCAGCCATAAAATCAGCGGCAGAATTTTTCTTTGTTCCCTGCCATCAGGGACAAAAGTCCGGATAGCATTTTTTGTCCCGGATAGCAGGGAACAAAGAAGAATTCTCTCGCTGATTTTATGACTGCTCGGAAAGAGGCCTGCGTCACGCGTTTCATTGTAAACAGCCAC